>SJYC01012479.1:0-60825 GCA_006408675.1 Madoqua kirkii | reverse complement strand
CTCCCACCTCCACCCCACCCCACCCCTCTAGGTTGTCACAGAGCCCCAGTTTGAGTACCCTGAGTCATACAGCAAATTCTCATTGGCTATCTGTCTTACACATGGTGGTGTATATATTTCAATACTACTTTCTCCATTCACTCCACCCTCTCCTTCCCTCCTCTGCATGCACAAGTCTGTTCTCTATGTCTGAGTCTCCATTACTGCCCTGCAAACAGGTTCATTAGTACCATCTTTCTAGATTCCATATATATGCATTAATATATGTTATTTTTCTGACTTTCTCTGCATAATGGACTCTAGGTTCATCCACCTCACTAGAACTGACTCAAAGGCATTCGTTTTTATCACTGAGTAGTATTCCACTGTATATGTTTCTTCTTTATCTGTTCATCCATCAGTGGATATCTACATTGTTTCTATGTCCCAGCTATTGTATCTAGTGCTTCAATGAACATTGGGCTACAATGAACATATGTCTTTTTCAGGGGCTTTCTAACATTTTGACAGTAGGAAATACTGATATATTTAGTCTCAGTAAATGTATGATAATATGCACGTTTCTCCCAAATGGGTGCACTCTGATATTTTCTATTCTATATCACGAAAGGTTTTGGGTCAAGCCCCCCTGAATTCATTTCAGAGGCACCAAGATAATGCGTGTCAAGTGCTTGTCCCTTACTTTGCCCTCAGTGAATATGCTATCACTCTCTGGGGTCATCATGATCAAGATTGCTTTGGCCACAGTTAAGAGAATGGATAGGTGGGGTTGAATGACGGTATCTAAATCCTGAGGGTGTGGAAGGTCAGTGGCTCTTCATCTCTGAGTTCGTGTCCCAGGGGAGGAGCTCCATGCTGGGCTTCCTGCCTTCAGGGGCACCTGGGTCGGGGTGAGGGGACCTGTCGGGGAGCTGTCTGTCTGGTTTCCCTGGGAACGGGTTTCTCCTGTTTTCTGTTTTCTGGGCGGCCACATCAGACTGAGTACCCAGTTTGTTTGACTTCTTTGTTATTTACCCTCAGAAAGGCTTTTTCCTGGAAGCCTCCGAGTCATTATAAGCCACCCACTTTAAGTTTTGCCACGATCCTACTTCCCTTTTCAGAGCGGAGGGTTGGAGCCTTAGTACAATAGAATTCATTTGCATTTTCCACTAGGTATACCATCTTCTTCTGCCCACTGGCCCAGCCCGTAGGCTGCCCCCCTTTCCTCGTGCCCTGGCCCTAGAAGCCGGGAGGAGAAGGCAAGACACCACATTCTTCTCCAAGATACACGTTGTGGATCCCAGGTTTCCAAAGTAACCCCGTGCAATGAGCCTGGCGGAGAGCAAGGCCAGTGTCAGCACCCAGGCACCCTCTAACTGCCTCATGCTTCCTGGACGCAGGACTCTAGCGTTCCAGATAACTGAAAAGCACCCACAACTTAACTACTAAAATCATTCTAGAAGCATATTTTCCTAAGCGTTAGCCTCATTAGCCCTTCATAGTGAACATCTACTAAAACATCGTGGTTTCTGTAACTCAGAGACTTTAGGCAAGGAAGGTTTTGTGATGGTGTCAGTGATGATGGTGGTGGTGGTGGTTGTAGCTGAATTGGGTCCCCCTAGAATTCGTATGGTGAGATCCAGCCCCTAGGACCTTAGAATGTGATTGTATCGGGTTGGCCAAAACGTTCATTCGGATTTTTCTGTAACATCTTACGGGAAAAAAAAACCCAACAAGCCTTTATGGCCAATGTAACATTTTGAGATAGGGACTTTGAGGAGGTGACTGAGTTAAAACGAGCTCATCAGAGTGGACTCTCACCCAGTATGACTAGTGTCCTTATAAGAAGAGGAAGTTTGGACAGAGAGACACCGGGGATGCACGAACACGAAGGCAAGTCCACGCAAGGATACAGGGTGGCCGTCTGCAAGGCAGGGAGAAAGGCCTCAGGAGAGAACCACCTTGCTGACACCTTGATCTTGAACTTGTAGCTCCTGAACTGTGAGAAAATAAATGTCTGTTGCTTGAATCCACCCCATCTGTGGTATTTGGTTATAATAGACTGAGCGGGCTAAGACGGCAGCGGTGGTGGTGGTGGTAATAAAAATAAGCAATAGGCAGCAGATATCGCTCCAGTACTCTTGCCTGGAAAATCCCATGGACGGAGGAGCCTGGTAGGCTGCAGTCCATGGGGTCGCTAAGAGTTGGACATAGCGACTTCACTTTCACTTTTCACTATCATGCATTGGAGAAGGAAATGGCAACCCACTCCAGTGTTCTTGCCTGGAGAATCCCAGGGATAGGGGAGCCTGGTGGGCTGCTGTCTATGGGGTTGTGCAGAGTCGGACATGACTGAAGTGACTTAGCAGCAGCAGCAGCAGGTATCAAGCACTCGCTGTATACCAAGTGTGTTTTAAATCTTCCCTTAAATCATCTCATCCAGCCCCACACCATCACTACCACCACCAATCCCAAGTCGCCTGCCTTGGTTGGAGTGGTGACATGGAGCCTGGCTCTGGCCCCTTTGGTCTGAACCTGCACAACATGTGGGGTGGCACCTGCGTGATTCCAGGAACCATGCCAAGCACCTCGCAGATCATCTGGCTCGTCAGCACCACAGCTCTCCAGGCTCCCATGTTTTTGATGTAGACCCTGCTGCGCAGGGTGGGCCAGGGACGCAGTGAGTATATTCATTTGTGGTGGCTGCAGTAACAAAGGCCCACAACCTTGGTTTGCTTTAAACAACAGGCGTGAGGACTTCCCTGGCTGGTCTATTGATTAAGACTTTGACTTCCAGTTTGGGGGAGAATGAATGCATGTATATATATAACTGAGTCCCTTTACCACTCCCCTGAAACTATTACAACATTGTTAATTGGCTATACCCCAGTACAAAACAATCAGTTTTACAAAATTAACACACAGCCTTTCAAAAAAGGCTTAGACTTCCAATGCAGGGGATGCAGGTTTGATCCCTGGTCGAGGATCTAAGATCCCACATCTTAAGCCAAAAAACCAAAACATAAAACAGAAGCAATATTGTAACACATTCAATAAAGACTTTAAAAGTGGTCCACATTTAAAAAAAAAAAAGTCTTAAAAAAACAAACAAACCAGAAATGTATTTTTTCACAGTTCTGGAGTCAGAAGTCTGGAATCAATGTATCATAGGATCACACACCCTCCAGAGACTCTAGGGGTGAATCTCGTTTTCTTTTTCACAGCATAGCAACTTGCAGCTGCATTGGGAGAATCTGTTTCTTTCCCCTTCCAGCTTCCTCTGGTGGCTGCCAGCGTTCCTTGGCTTGTGGCCGTACCTCTCCTGTCTCCTCCTCTGTCTTTGCATCTTCTCTGTGTGTATCTGGGTCTCCTCCTCTGTCTCCAGTCTTCTACAGCCCTCTTATCGGGGTACATGTAATTGTATTTATAGGCCCATCTGGATAATCCATACTAAGCTGCTTCTCTCTGGATCCTTGACTTAATTACATCTTTTGCCACCGGAGGCAATGGTCTCAGGTTCTGAGAACTAAGGGACTCCCTCTTTGAGGGCCAGTTTTCTGCCTCCTACAGTCAGTGAGTGGCAGACTGAGCACTGATGCCAGAGTTTGCCTGATTCGAAAGCCTCTAGTGACCACTCATCCTTGAGAGCTACAGTCATTCCCGTTAATTAATGGTATGTTAACTGTTCCATTTGGGCTTCCCAGGTGGCACAATGGTAAAGAATCTGCTTGCAGTGCTGGAGACACAGAAGACATGGGTTTGATCCCCGGCTGGGGAAGATCACCTAGAGGAGGAAATAGCAACCCACTCCAATATTCTTGCCTGGAAAATTCCATGGACAGAAGAGCTTGGTGGACTACAGTCCATGGGGTTGCAAAGAGTCAGACATAACTGAGCAACTGAGCAGCAACCATCCCATTTAGGGGGTACCGTAGTTGATCAACCTGCCCCCTTTGGGTGATATTTTGGTAGTTTCCAATTTTTCATTACTGCAGAAAACTGGCATATTTTCCAGTCTTCAGGACCATGTCACCATTTCTGTAGGGTACATTCTTAGAAGTGGAACTACTGGGCCAAAGGGCCAGTAATTCTTAGCTTGCTTCACTCTGTGACCAACCCCCACCCCACTGCCACCCAGAAACCACGCTGCAGGAAAGGAGTTGAAAGGCATCATGCCTCATAAATAACATCCTGAGTTACCCAAGGCCCTAATGCTCTATGACCACCGTAGGAGCTCAGAGACCTGGCCGGCTCCCAAGTGGAGTATTTTCCAGATGTTTGTGAGGTCGCCATAAGCCGGAGGAAGTGTTGCTATGTTCCCACCGCTGTCATTGCCTAGAGATTTGGAAATAACAAGTTATTTATTTAACAAGCACGTATGAAGCATTTGCTGTTTGCCATGCACTCTTCCATCTAAGTGCTTTACAAATATCCTCCTTTTATCCTCATTCAACCCTGAGGTTGTCACGCTAGCTAGCTCATCTCCTGCAGGAGGTAACTGAGCCTCAGAGAGGTCAAGAGACTTGCCAAGTTCACACAGATAGTAAGGGGTGGGGTGTCTAACTAAAGCAATCCACGCTTTCACCTTTCATTTTTATCTCCTTGTGCTCCCCTGGCCCGTGTCAAATGTGGTCTTAGTGTTCCTTACGTCTGTTTATCCATCTCTGGGGCATGAGGTCTAAATTTTAATATGAAATTCTGTGACTAGATATTCCTGCTGAACTTGGTAGCTTCAGTTGTGATTCTTCTGGCCAGGTCTGGTCTCCCAGCAAAGTGAGAATGGGCTGAGGCCAGTCCATTAGGATAGGATGAGGCCAGTCGTCAGTCAGTGATCTGCCTCGTAATAGCTGTGTGACTTCTGGCAGGTTGCTTAACTTCTCTGATCTTTAGATGGGGTTTGGTGACAGCGTTTGTCATCAGGTCAGGCAGGCAGTTGGTGCCTTATGAATTGCTAGTCTTTCTTCATTTTTATCTTCAGCAGTGCCCTTAGGCTTAAGGTTACAGAGATGAGTAAGTCTCATCTGATTGCTGTCTTCAAAGACCCTACAGAATGGCCTAGGTGGGGGCTGGGAAGCTTTCTAGATCAGGAATGAGGGAACCTGAGTTCTAGCCAGTCCCGGCTCTCTTCTACCTCGGACATCAGACTTTGCTCTGCTCCTCTGAGCCTCACTTTTGCCCCCTGTAAGCGGGAGCCTGGCCTGCTTCACTCTGAAGCCCCGCCTGTCTTGTGAGTTTCCGCCTTGCCCTGTTTAGGTCGGGGCGAGCCCGGGGGTGAGGAGGCAGTGCCATGGCAGGTGGATACAGGGTGTGTCAGCTTTTCCCTTTTAGGCCCCTCTGGTCAACACGCCCAGCAGCTTCCTCTCGGTGCTCTGGGGAGGCCTCTTGGCTCCAGCCGGAAGTAGGCATGGTGGATGAAGACAGCGCTGGAATGTCTGGATCTGAGGGTGGCAGGTTTTGCAGGGGACAAATGAGTCAGAGACGCTCCTGGCTGTGTGTTCCTGTGCGGCTGATGCGAGGCCGAGGCCGCCGCGGTCATCATCCTTTTGGCTGAAAGTCACCCGTAGTTAAAAGGGTTGCGTATGTGGATGGGGCTGCCGTGAGGCTTGCAGGATGTGCACGCAGCTTGGAGCAGGAAGCCTGGCGGTGGGGTGGGAGGCAGCAATTGAGAAGCGGGATGCGGGGCAGGAGCCCGCCTCTGGGGTCTGCTGTGTTGCCTAGCCTCCTAGAGAAAGTGGTGTTTCGGCTGGAAACCAGAAGACTCGAATGATGCCTTCTGCTCACCTTTCTACTTCCCTGTACAGGTGCCCCTGAGTGGGAGGCAGCTCTATCACCTGGAGTTTAGGATCCTCGTAAATGGAGTTAATATCCCATAATTACACAGATGAATTGCACTTAACAGGCCCATGTAAAGAAAGGCGGTGAAACAGAGTCTCTTAATCGTGTGACCTTTACCAGGGAAGTTAAATCCCAAAGCCAGCTAGTGTAAGGCGTCTGAAGGGCTCCCGTGGTTTTATTAGTGCATTGTCCCACTCATTTATTTGCATAGATCTTTCCACCTTCCAGGGGCCCTTGTGGGGTTATTGAGACCCTCTGAAAGTGAGAAGGCCTATCATGACTTCCTCAGCGTTTACTGGTAAAGTTTAGTCATCATTGGCTCATTCTGAGAATGGGGTGAAGGGCAGATTGTCAGAGAAAGTGGGACACATTTAAAAAATGTCAGAGGTAGGACAAGCCATTCCTTTCTTGGCTCCTGGTTTCACAAATTCCTTGTCACTGTGCCCGCTGTCTACAGCGAGTGATAGCCCTGCCCGCTCCCTCCGGATGGGCAGTCAGGGCCCAGCTAGCAGCCTCAGTGCTTCGCTCACCAGGGCAGCTTGTTTCCCTGGGAGGAGGGACCTGGACTCTTCCTTCTTCCAACACCGCAGCTGGGCCTGCAAAACCTGCTCCCCCTGCCAGCTAGAAAGTTGGCATTTGTGGCTGGAATATCATTTTCTTTCAGTGTTGGTTTTGTGGACACAGCAGAGTAAGCTGATGAGGTGCCACTGAAAATACTTTGGGGCTAAATCCTAAAGCTTTGGAAGAAAAAAGTGACTGTGATCTTGGTGATTTCCTTTTGCTCTTCCCTCTGACCACTTCCCAAACTCACTTTGCATCGTCAGTTTGGGCTTGATGCTGACTGAAGAATAAAGCACTGAAACGGTAGGTTCAAAAGTGCCCAGAAAAGAGAGAAAGACAGATCTGAATAGAAATAGCCGGTGCTTGAGAGCCTTGGGTCTACTATTTTGCTGGGCATGTCACACCATCTCATTTCCCCTCTTATCTGTCCTGTGAAGTTGGCATTGCCAGCAGCTGAGGACTCTCAGATTCAGCCCGAAGTCACACAACTTGGGAGTGACCTTGTTAAAATTCGAACCCAGATTCACTCAGAGTCATTAACCATGGAATCACAAAGGTTTCCAGGAGACAATATCATTGAACCCAACCCTGCAGGGTAAGTTAGATTCAGATGAGCAGAGAGGAAGAGGGAGGGGGTTCTGGGCAAGGGAAACAGGGCTGTGCTGTGCTTCATCGCTCAGTAGTGTCTGACTCTTTGCAATCCCAAGGACTGTAGGCTGCCAGGCTTCTCTGTCCATGGGGTTTCTCCAGGCAAGAATACTGGAATGGGTTGCCATGCCCTCCTCCAGGGGATCTTCCCACCCAGGGACTGAACCCAGGTCTCCCGCATTGCAGGTGCATTCTTTACCATCTGAGCACAAGGGAAGCCCCAGAATACTGGAATGGGTAGCCTATCTCTTCTCCAGTGGATCGTCCCAACGCAGGAATCAAACTGGGGTCTCCTGCACTGCAGGTGGATTCTTTACCAGCTGAGCTACCAGCTGAAGCCCTAAGGGAAATAGTAGGTACAATCAAAAGCCTGCAGCCTCACATGGATCAGCTCCCTGGAGCAGGGTCCACATTCTCCATGGCCACCAAGGCGTCCCCAGTACCTGAATGCCTAGAGCACTGTGGGGCTTAGTAAATGTTTGTTGCATGAGCAAATACGTGACGACTTCTCTTCCCATAGACCGTGAGCCTCTTGAGGGCAGGGACTAGGTCTTAGAAATCTTTGGATGCTACACAGCTCACATCATTAATAAATCCCTGTTGTTTATTACAAAGTTGTGTCCAGCTCTTTTACGACCCCATAGACTGTAGCCCACCAGGCTCCTCTGTCCATGGGATTCTCCAGGCATGAATCCTGGAGTGAGTTGCCATTTCCTCCTCCAGGGGATCTTCCTGACCCAGAGTTCCAACCCATGTCTCCTGCATTAGCAGTTGGATTCTTTACCACTGAGCCACCAGGAAAGCCTGGTTAGTAAATAATAGCTAATAAATATGTTCTGATAGAATAAGTGAATGATTCCAGGCATGAATCCTGGAGTGAGTTGCCATTTCCTCCTCCAGGGGATCTTCCTGACCCAGAGTTCCAACCCATGTCTCCTGCATTAGCAGTTGGATTCTTTACCACTGAGCCACCAGGAAAGCCTGGTTAGTAAATAATAGCTAATAAATATGTTCTGATAGAATAAGTGAATGAATGGCAGGCAAGGGAGGGTGAGGAGATGAGCCTGAGGGAAGAGGCGCTGTACTTTGGGAAATACTGAGCGATCCGCTTGGGCTGCTGTGGTCGTTAGGGCGTGTTGTGTCATGGACCATCTTCGGTGCCTAGACAAGGAGCTCTGTGTGCTCTATTTTTTTTTAAAGTCATCTCAATGAAAAACTTGGCGGAAGCTACAGAAACTCAGCGGGGGCTCAAATTTTGGTAGGTGTGCTTGGGAACTGCAGTCAAATAGCTTAGCAATTACTTTCCTGTAGGACTGGCCTCAACCCATTGTGAGTGCCTCTCCACCTGGGGATGACCACAAGGTTATAACCAAAAGGAGGCTTGTGAACAGGACCCTGCAAGTTATAGATAGTACTCTGGGGTCCTGGAATATTTTTTTTTAGGGTAGTTTGGCCAGGAATTCCCAGCCAGTTTCCCCCACTATGGGGTCTGCTCAGCCCAGGTGTTTTCAAGAAAAGCTGGTCTCTCTTTTCAGGTATTGGCCAACATCGTGATTTTGAGAACGCCGGAGGGCCGGAAGACAGCCGTGGGAGGAGCCCTTTGGGTGGGCAGTCGGAACCTTCTGGTCCAGAGGAGAAGCTGCCCCCTCACCTGGACTTATGACCCGTGGCTTTGCCCCCAGCCTGCCCGTTGAGTTCCCCAAGATGGGCTCCTTCCGTAGGCCCAGACCACGCTTCATGAGCTCCCCGGCGCTCAGCGACCTGCCCCGCTTCCAGGCAGCCCGCCAGGCTCTGCAGCTGAGTTCCAACTCCGCTTGGAACAGGTATGAGAGGCACTAGGTGGGCGGGAAGGTGATGGTGGGGTATGGGTTGGGGTGCCGGGCCAGGGGCTGGCTGAGCTTCAGCATCTCCTGAGATCACGCTCCAGAAGGTCATGGTAGGGGTGACTGACACAGTGTGCCCATTTCCCTATGGCAACTGTATCCATCAACTTTTCTTGTTTTTTTTTTTTTAATGTATTTTTTCTTTTTGTATTGATATAGTTATTTACAATATTGTGTTAGATTCAATTATTTTTTCTGATTATATTTCACAATAGGTTATTACAAAATATTGAACATGGTTCCCTGTACTATGTAGTAAATCCTGGTTGCTTATGTTTGCTGTATCCCAGTTTGTTAATCCCATACTCCTAGTTTGTCCCTCTTTCTCTCTCCTATCTTTCCTTGTTTGAATAGAAGGGAAGCAGACCACTGGGGGCTTCTGGGCTCTCAAAGTCAGTTAGCCAGCCCGGGACAGTTGGATCAGAACTTAACATTAGGCCCATGCCAGTTGTCAGACGACCTGAGGGTGGGAACATCTAAGTAACCTCCAGTCATCTGCTACCTGTTTAAGAAGATTAGACACATATCTGTGAAAAGCTAGCAATGCAGTGTAGACCAGGGTTGATCCCCACCTGGAAGCTACTGGTGGCTGGGAGAGGAGACTCTGAGCCTTCGTAAGGGGCCCAGCCAATCTGTGTACCAGGTACTGAGTAGGGACTGAATCCGTACTATGCCTTACCCTCCTGGAGCTGTGTTTCAAATCTGTGTGGTTCCTCTTTGGATAAATCAAATGCATTGTTATTTTGAAGCATTACTGCGGGTTGTTTTTTTTTTTTTTTTTTTGTCATTTGGATCTTATCAATTTTTTTTTTTAATGAATGCACAACTCATGATGGTGAGGGAGGGGAGATCTGAAATGTTTTGATGTTAAGTAGAACCTTGGAGAAGGCAATGGCACCCCACTCCAGTACTCTTGCCTGGAAAATCCCACGGATGGAGGAGCCTGGTAGGCTGCAGTCCATGGGATCGCCAAGAGTCGGACACGACTGAGCAACTTCACTTTCACTTTTTACTTTCACGCATTGGAGAAGGAAATGGCAACCCACTCCAGTGTTCTTGCCTGGAGAATCCCAGGGACCGGGAGCCGGGTGGGCTACCGTCCATGGGCTTGCCCAGAGTCGGACACGACTGAAGTGACTCAGCAGCAGCAGAACCTGGTTCATTTTTAAAAAGCCTGACGCCTGGGGTGAAGACAAGCTTGTGATCAGCTCCTGCTGAAATGCTGGGCTGGGTCCAGAGAGTTACCTGGGTCCTTCAGGGGATCAACTCTCCTGCCTGGACACTCATGGGAGGGGAAGGGGAAGTGAGGCCAGCCCTCTGGAGTTCTTCCCAGAAAGTACTATTAAAAGAATGCACCTAGAGTCTGCCATACAGAGTGAAGTAAGTCAGAAGGAGAAAAACAAATATCGTATATTGGGGCATATATATGAAATCTAGAAAATAATGGTCCAGATGAACCTATTTGCAGGGCAAGAACAGAGACGCAGACATAGAGAAGGGACGTGTGGACACAGAGGTGGAAGGGGAGGGGGCATGAATCGGGAGAGCAGTGGCATACACAGACCCGCAGCTGTGAAATAGATCGCTGGTGGGAAGCGGGTGGGAAGCCGGTGGGAAGCACAGGGAGCTCAGTTCCGTGCTCTGTGATGACCTAGATGGGTGGGGTTGAGGGGGGAGCTGGCAGGGAGGTCCAAGAAGGAAAGGGTCTTGTGTATACATATAGTTGATTCACTTCGTTGTTATCACAGAAACGAAAACACCATTGTAAAGCAATTATACTCCAATTTTTTAAAAAAGTAAAATAAAAGGCGAGGACAATTAAAATCCATAATTTGCACAATTTAAAAAAAAACATTGAGATAAGGCAAGGCGTGATCCTTTCCAGGCTGTGAAGACAGAGGCCCCCGAAGTGAGAGAACCGCAGGCTGGGGTGAACTCCTGCTTGCAGCCAGTGCCACGCGGGATTCTTCCAGACCCGCAGGTGCTGGCCACGCAGTTTCCCAAGAGCAGATCCCACTGCCCGCCCTTCAGTAAGGCTGCTCCCCAGCGGGCTGCCAGCCTGCGAGAAAGTGTGGGGAGAGGGCCTCTTTTTGTCCTCTTGGCCTCAGTCTTCCTCCCTCTCCAAGGACCCTCGTGTGCAAGTGATGGATTCCAGGGAGAGAAAACGTGGGCCTGCCTGTGCCCCGGGCTTCCTGGCCCTCCTCCCCACCTTCAGCTCTCAGCTGCTTGTGGAGGTGGTACCAGGGAGGTGGATCTGCTCACTGGGGGTCTGTCTATTTCCCTGCAGCGTCCAGACTGCCGTGATCAACGTCTTTAAAGGGGGCGGCTTGCAGAGCAATGAGCTCTATGCACTGAATGAAAACATCAGGTACGTGGCTGGCCAATTGGGGACCCTCCCCTCCGTGGGCCTGAACTGGGGCAGAGGGGCTACCTCTCACCATCGCTCCGGGAGCCTCACCTTAAGTTCTGTTTCCTGCTTGATTCTTATTGCTGCTTCTGTTGGCTTTTCTGAATCTTTTCTGACTGTTAAGTTCCGGGGCCCTTGTCTGTCTAGACTTCTGCGCAGAGAGGGCCTGTCCATTTGTCCTTGTATATAGTGCACATGTGGGTGGCTGGGGCACAGGGGGTAGAGGGTGACACCCAGCAGCTGTCATTTACTCTGTAAACATTTCTTATGCCTGACTGACCATATTAGGCAGGATGGTCTAGTGGTTGGGAATACACTACTTATGATTTTATAGCTGTTCTTCTTTTACTAAGAGGTTTCACCAACCTCTTTGTGCCTTGGCTTCCTCTTACGTGAAATAGGGATAGGAAATGTGCCTACTTCCTTAAGATTCTTGTGAGGTATTGAGTTAGTGCATAAATCGTCTATAAGAACAGAGTTGGAAACACATGAAGTACTTGGTACTTGGAGCTCTTACCATCCTTGTCACCGTCATTGCTGTTAGGTTTTGGTGATAAAAATCTCGATAAGATACGGTCTTTGAAGAGTTTGTCTTCCAGAATCTTCCCAGTAGTGTCCACTACTCGTTCATTCATTCATACATCAAATGTTTCAGCACCTCCCATTAGCCAGGCACTGGAAACGCAATAATGAACAAAGATAGATGTAGATACTGCTTTTCCTGGAATTTGTAATATGTTCAATTGGGGCAATAGTCATTAGTCAACTGATCACACCTATAAAATGTATTAATAATAATGTACCTGTGACAGCTATCACAACACAGTTGACATGATGAGAGCTGGTGTTAGTAGGACTCGGTTTTGCCAAGGAGGCCAGGGATGGTGATGTGATGCTTGCGCTGTCATCTGATTGATCAGTGGATATTAACTAAGTGAAGAGGGCTCCAGGTAGTGGCAATTGCAGGTGCAAAGGTCCTGTGGTAGCAATGGACCTGAGTGCAGAACTGAAAGTAAGCCCACTTGCCCAGAGCACTGGGGGTTGGGTGGTGGTGTGGTTGGATTTGTGTGTTGGTAAAATGAGGGCAGAGGAGCAGGCATGGCCCAGCGCCCCAGGATCTCCTGGGGACAGGAAGTTGGATATCAACTCTTTTAACAGGCTGGTGTTCATTCCTCTTAGGTGTGTTAAATGCAGAACATCAAGGCTAAAGACCCAAGCCTGGAGTGGGCAGAACGTTAAACAAGGCCATTATTCGAGTCCTGTTTACATTTAGTTAAGACCTGTATTAAGCGTCAGTGAAGTGTTTTAAGAGCTCGGCTTTCAGGAAAACCTTTAGAGCTCAGAAATAAAGAGAGTTGTCTTAAATTTCTAGCCATGTGCTTGAATTTCACATAAGAATTACACAAATATGGAAAGACACAATAGGGATCATCTCACCCAAGGCCTCCTTTTTACAGAAGAGGAAACTGAGGCCCTGAGAAGTTGAGTGACGGGAGCAAAGCTGGGTCAGCCAACCCCCCAGCTGCAAAAACTGAGTTTTACTCCAAGAACTAGGATCCCTGCCTCTCTATGAATGTTCCTTAGCTCACAATAGATGTGTAAATAAATAAAGCAGTGACTCAAGAACATGCTAATTGTTCCTTGTATCAGGGGACAGATCCTGAAATTGTACTTAAAAACCATTGTTGTGGGCAGTTAGGAAGAGTACGGGTCACGCCAGATTGGACCAGCCCGGTTAACACATGGGCCACTCACCAAGAGGCCTGCAGGTGCCAGCAGGTCTAAGTGGGTGAAGCCAGCCTGGTGAATGGAGGTGAGCGCTAACCCTCTGCCCGAGGGGATCCCACTCCCCCTCCCCGCTGGAAGAATGCAGGTCCAGTGTCATGCCATCTTACTTCTCAAGAAGAACCAGAGACTGAGATTTTTATGTGAAATTTCATATCATTTAAATGTTGATAAATGATCCAGATGTCCCCAAACATCTGTGTAGGGCAAACAAAACACATCCATGGGCTGAACTTGACCAAGGAGGTGCCCATTTGTGAGATCAGCCAGAACATGCATGGGGGGCTGATGGGATGGTGCATCCCAGATTCTAGCACTAAGGACCCTTGAGTTGGGGGAAAGGAAGCTGACATGGATGGAGGTGCCAGGAAAAGTGCTGGGTACCTTTCCACCTCCACCACACTCAACCCACCTCACAGAGCTGTCAGACAACCATTGTTCTCATTGTGTCGTCTGCCCACAAAACGATGGGCAAGAGAAACACAGTAGCTTGTCCAAGGTCACAAGCAGAGTCAGAATGTGAACCTTTTTCTGAGGAACCTATTTGCAGGGCAGGAATATAGACGCAGACATAGGGAATGGACCTGTGGACACCGTGGGGGATGAGAGAGTGGGACGAATTAAGATAGTAGCACTGACATATATACACACCACCAGGTGTGAAATAAGTAGCTAGTGGGAAGTAGCTGTATAACACAGGGAGCTCTGTGACAAACCTAGACGGGCTGGGATGGGGTGCGGGCATGGGAGGGAGGTTCAGGAGAGAGGGGATATATATATATACTTACGGCTGATTCATGTTGTTCTGTGGCAGAAACAAATACAACATTGTAAAGCAATGTCCCTCCAATTAAAAATTAAAAACAAACAAGAATGAATCCTTGTCTGATTTAGACACCTGTGTTAGTTTGTTCGGGCTGCCTACAAACACCACAGACTGGGTGACTTAAACAATAGATGTTTGTTTCTCACTGATCTGGAAGCTGGGAAGTCCAAGGTCAAGGGGCTGGCAGACTGAGCTCTTGGTGAGAGCTCTCTCCCTGTCTGCCCTCCTGCTGTGTCCTGGCACAGCCCTTCTGTGTGCACGGAGGAGAGGGCGTGCTCTGGTGTCCGTTCTTGTAAGGATGCTAATCCCAGCATGAGTGTTAAGGGCCCTACCTGTATCACCTCGTCAAACTCTAATTATTTCCCAAAGACCTCATCTCCAAACACTAGCACACTGTGGACAGAGGGCTTCAACGTATGAATTTGAGGGGTGAGGAGGGGCTGGAGACGCAAGTCAGCCTGCAGTGAAACCTGTGTTCTTTGCACTGCATGACAGTGTCAGAGAGAGAGGTTTTGGCTGGAAGGAGGGTTAAGCCAATGGTCTTGATCTTTCTTTCTGCCATGGTTCCCTTCCTGAGGCCTCCAAGGCCCCCATCTCTCACCATGAGCTTTGATTCTTTACACCCTCTGAGGACCACAACACTCCCCCAATGCTCCTTTCCAGTAGTGAGTTTAGTGTTAGGTGTTGGATATTCCTCTGTCTGTTTTGAGGATGATGAGAAACACATATGGTTGGGGTTTGAAGCTAATTGCCCAGATGTGAATTGGGCCCAGAATACATCAGAGCTGTCAAAAACCAGAGTTCCAGTGACCATGCTCTGGACCATCTACCCTCTGTCCTTCTTGAGGCTGGTCATTAGAATGGATGTGGGCTTTCCCAGCACAGACACTCAGAGTATGCCTGAGAACATGAAGCGCATCCCAGACTTTGTAGGACCTGATTGTCCCTAGTTAAATAAGTGAACCCTTGTCTGCAAGAGCCAACATGGAAATAAACACAGCTGCCTTTATTTCAGTAATTAAAACACCGAAACAGGCTAGTCTCTGGTTACATTCAGACAGACAGCTTTTGGTTTTTCTTCTCTCTCTCTCTTTCCCTAAGAAGACCTTTTCACAGAAGCAAGTGCCAACTCGACAGCATTGAGACCCCACCAGGTGGCATGAGGGGAAGAGGCAGTAGGGATGAGGGAGGAAGATGTGGAGGGAAAGAAGGCTGTTACTCTCAACCCCATTATTCAATCAGTCATGACAGTTCTGTGTGCAGGAAGATCCCTGCCAGATTCCAGAGAATTGTTTAACTTTAGAGAGTAGCTCGTGGTAAGGGATGAAGATTAGACCAGCTATGTGACCGTGGCTTATTCAAGTCTCTGCTCTTTGTTTTACGAAATAAGGAAAACGACATCAGAATCATAGTGACTGGGAGATCTGAGATAATGCCAAAAGTGTTACTAGTACAAGAGCTGGTGTCTAATAGATGTTAGCCATTATTATTCGTATTGTGAAAATTTAGCAATAATAAAGTGATAGATGCTGGCTGAGTACATTGCATGCAAGCACAGGGCAGTGTCACCAATCGCCTCGTGAGCAGTACTGTATAACAAGTTCTCTTATTGTTTGGATGAGGTGAGCTGACTTTGAACTAGAAAGATCCAGGCCAGGCCCCTCCAAGAATGTGCTGGTCTGGGAGTGAGGGTGAGGCTAAGTTCTTACAAGGAGAGCCAGCTGTTTCTCCTTTCTGCAGAGGAAATACCAAGAGGAAATGACTCTCAGTTCTTCATTCTACTCCAGCCAAACAGTAATAAACTTTGATGGATTATCCAAGTCCAATGTCAAAACCTAAATCAGCTTCCCCAGGTTACCCCAGCCAGCCCTGGCCATCTTCCTAATTGTGGAGTTAGTGTGTTCCCCGGGAAACGTGAATTCATGTAAATATTAGCCAATGCAAAGGATCACCATACAGGTAAGTTTTATATACTTTTAAGACCAAATTTATCAGGAATTGTTGTTCAGTCGCTAAGTTGTGTCCAAGTCTTTGCAATTCCACGGACTGCGGCACTCCAGGCTTCCTTGTCTTTCACTGTCTCTGGAGTTAGCTTGAACTCATGTCCACTGAGTCAGTGATGCCATCCAACCTTCACATCCTCTGTAGCCCCCTTCTCCTCCTGCCTCCAGTCTTTCCCAGCATCTAGGTGTTTTTTTTTTCCCCCAGTGAATCAGCTCTTTACATCAGGTGGCCACCTCAATAAAGTGGCAAATTTTCCCTAAATTAAAGCCAGGGCTCACGGTCTGTCAATGTGAAGATCATGAATCAGATTATTTTCTGTTGAAACTGCCTTAGAAAATGACCCCTCAGAATAGACATATTCTAGTGAAACCCTTGTTATCACAACCTACAATTCTGTCTGCCCTGGCTTGGGCTGGACCTGAGTATGTTCTTGGGGTAAATTCTCTGGGGCATCAGTGTGGTTTTGAATGCCCCTCTCCAGCCTCCATCCTAATGTGGCTTCATTTTGACAGTGGGGACAAGTCCGGGTTAGAGGTTTGGGTTTCATGAGCTTTCCCGGGAAAAAGAATGGCCAAACTCAGACACAGAAGCATGCTCCTGCTAAAACATCTTTTTCAGTAACTAGTCCACAGATGGTAGAAAGTTAGGAAAGTGTGAGAAAGCTACTGTTTATGTGTCCTGCTTCTTAGGAACCTATGCAAGTAGGTTCTTAAAAGCGCTTTCAGTTTGTGGGTGGTGGGAGGCTGGGGGATAGACATGGAGAGAGGGGCATTGATGCTTTCCTGCATTTCATCAGTGAGTATTTGTGGACTGTCTGCCAGATCCTAGGGCAGCCCTTGAGGTGGGTAGTTCTCGCTCTTAGGGAACATGCCACAGATTGAGATGAAGGAACTGAATAAGCAGCTCTCAAGCGATATTTTAAGTCAGGTAGTGGGAGAATCCAGAGTGCTGGGGAAGTATGAGGTGGGGAGTGGGCACCATTGGATCTGGGAGAGGGCACCTGTTGAAATCTGTAGCATGGGGTAGGTGAGAGTCAGGTAGAAAGGGCACATGAGGAGAGAAAAATCTTGCCACCCGTCTCTCCATACCTTTTCACCCCTCCTTCTTCCTGGGGAGATTTTTTTTTTCCTCAGCAGAAATAAATGCTCACAGATGGAGGTTCTGGAAACCAGAGATGAGTTATCTGCAGCTGGCCTAAGGCAGGAAACTACATTTTCCTTCTCTCTCCAACCACCCTGCTTCTGTTCTTGTTGGGAGGGAGGTGTCGTGAAGGAAACCCCAGAGATTTTCAAGGAAAGAGGAGGTTCCAAGAACTGAGCTCCATCTCTGACAGGTTGGAGTTGAAACGTCCTTGTTCTGAGTCAGCTGGCCGCCCAAGTTCCAGAGCGGAGCTCTGCCTCAGCTGGGTCCAGCCCTGGGAGGAATCTGTTGACCCAACTGAGACCTGCAGCTGGGGCAAGAACTGGGAGGGGAGAAGAGGAGAACCCGGATGGAGCCCACAAGCTGGCAGAGGGGACCGGTCTGAGTCAAGATTCCATGACATAATAGCAGACTTCAGTAGAACGGTGATGTAGTGTGTGCCAGGCTCTGTGTGTTAACTCTGGCAAAACTCACCACACTCTTGTGATCTGGGTGCTGCTGTATTTTCCTTTTACAGATGAGGAAATAGAGGCACAGAGAGGCGGGATAACTGGCCCAGAGTTTGCAGAGCTTGTTAGCAGTTGACTTGCACTTAAGCTTCCCATGTTCCTTAGCAAACAGTCAGTGAGGGACTTCCCTGGTGATCCAGTGGTTAAGAATTCACCTTCCAATGCAGAAGATGTGAGTTTGATTCCTGGTTGGGAAACTAAGATCCCACATGCCCACTCGTGGCAGCTACTGAACCCAGGGCTGCACCAAAAGCTCCTGCCTGTGGCAGCTAATACCCAACGCAGCCAAATAAATATATAGGTAAATAAAATTAAAAAACAGAAGAATAAGAACAAAAACCAAAAAATGATAAGTGGGCTCCAAGAGGTGCATGATGGGCATTGCCCAGATTTAAGTCTAATGCCCTTGGACAGAGGTTCATGAACAGATCATCAAATGGTTGGGGCATTGTCTTCTGAGAACCCTCATTTGAGAGCCCTTCGGGCAAGATCACTTTCTGGCCCAGGTCCCTCAGATTTGACACCGTGTGTATGCTCTGGTTGAGAAAGAGCCTTATCTTTGGGGGCAGGAAGAGTAATTTGGGGAAGGAGCTCATGAGAAACCTCCAGGGCCAGCCCATGTGGTGGCTGGCCTGCACAGCATCTGGACATCTGCCCTGAAAACCCAAGGCTCTCTGGAAAGTTTACACTGGACAGTGCTGGACTTGGAGCTGGTCAACGGGTTGGCGGGACCGAGACCTGGCTGCTGGCTTCTGCAGAGTTTGCTGCAGCTCCGCTGTTGGTGTCCGTCTGTGTCCCTCACTCACCTTTTCTGCCTGCCCCTGTGGGCGTGGGGGCGGGTACCACTGCCTGATGTTCAGGTGGGCCTCTGAGTTGGGAATCTGCCGGTGTGTATGGCCTCAGGCAAGGCTGTGAGTGTCAAGTCTCCTTGTCTTCAAATCAAGGATAAATGCCTACTTTAAAGGCTACTGGAGAATTCCAGATGCTTTGTGCCAGCTGCTTAGCACACTACGAGCACAGAAGGTGTAGCTCTGGAAATGCTCACTGTTGGCTCTCTCCATCTTTTTCACTCTCCCCACTGCCACTCATGCGGTGCAGAATAGAGAGAGGTGTGAGAGCCCTAGCGTTTTATCTGAGTCATGCGCACGATCTCTGATGGGCCCCTATAGAATGAGGGCCTGAGAGGAAAGGTCGTTTCCATGTTTTCCTGCTTAAAGGATGCCGCTTTCTTGAAACACACCATGTTGTAGATGCGAAATGGGTGATCTTGGGAGAATTTAATGATTAAATCGGAGAGGCACTGACTAGCTTAGGATCAGGTTCCTGTAAGGTCCCCTCTGTTCCTGGACCCTGAGGGTGTCTGCCCAGATCCTGCCAAGGGGCCTGGGGCAGCCGCCGATCTTCATGTGGCACAGAAATGCTACCCAACTGATAAACGGTTTCCCCGATCACGCTGGCTAGACTTTAGCCCCAGGGCACCTCTCTAAGCTGTTTCATCATCCTTTGGAATTTTGCTACTTTGGGGCTTGTGCTCAGGGGAGATTGTGGCTCACGTCAAAGGTGGTTTCCCTGTGTCATTTCTGCCACTTTCTGCCCTGCCTGCCTTCGGTCATCTCTCTCCTCTCAACTGGCTAGAATCCAGCTTCTGTGCCTCATTTACCGTCGAGCCCACAGAAGTGGGAAGTTGAGTTGACAAGATGGTGTGGGGTGAGACGGCAGGCCTGTGTAATAACAGGAAATCCTGTCATCTGGGGTGGTGTCTCACCCGGTCAGCCTGGAGGGTGAGAGGGTGCGATATCACAGATCAGGGAGTGAGTGGTTCCCCATTTCTCCTTATTATGGCCCTTTTGGCTTCTGACTGAACTTTATGCCCTGTTTCCCTTTTGGGTTGAGTCCCACATAAACATTCACTTCCTATTACTCTCAAGTCCCCACTTCCTTCTCATTCTAGCTCAATGGCTGCTGGTGGTGATGATGGTAATGATGATTGCGGTAGTGATAGTAAGAAGTGGTGGTGTTGGTGATGATGCTGGGGTAGTGATGGTGGTGATGGTGTTTGTAACGAGTGGTGATGGTGGTGTTGGTAATGGTGTTGGTGGTGATGTGGTGTGATGATGGTGGTGGTGGTGCTTGTAATGATGGTGGTGATGGTGGTGGTGGTGATGGTGATGGGGGTGATGGTGGTGGTGGTGGTGATGAGGGCGATGGTGGTGTTGGTGCTCTTAATGATGGTGGTGATGGTGATCATGGTGACATTGGTCATGGGTGTTGGTGGTGTTGGTGATGGTGTTGGTGGTGATGTGTGGTGATGATGGTGATCGTGGTAACATTGGTGATGGGGGTGATGGGGGTGATGGTGGTGATGGTGATGTGGTGTGGCGATGGTGGTGGTGGTGCTCGTAATGATGGTGGTGATGGTGATTGTGGTGACATTGGTCATGTTGTGTTGGTGGTGTTGGTAATGGTGTTGGCGGTGATGTGTGGTGATGGTGGTGGTGGTGATAGTGATTGTGGTGAAACTGGTGATGGGGGTGATGGTGGTGTTGGTGGTGTTGGTGATGGTGGTGGTGATATGTGGTGATGGTGGTGGTGGTGCTCGTAATGATGGTGGTGATGGTGTTGGTGGGATGGTGGTGTTGGTGATGGTGGTGGTGGTGATGTGGTGTGGTGATGGTGGTGGTGGTGCTCGTAATGATGGTGGTGATGATGGTGATTGTGGTGACATTGGTGATGGGGTGATGGTGGTGGTGACCCTTGCCAAGCTTTGTGGTATGCCAGGCACTGTTCTATAAACTCACCATTCAAAGATTAACTAATTTACCCTTGCAGTAATTCTGTGGAGTGGGTAGCTTTATTATCTCCAAATTCCAGTTGAGGAAACAGGTACAAGGGATTAATTTGTAAGTTAACATGTAAAAGATACTGCTAACCACAGGGTTCAGACCCAGGTCTTAATGAAACTGCACTCTTAGTGAAAGTCTTCTCCTCTCTGTCCTAAGCCCACTGCACACCCTCCTCAGTAACCTCTGAGGTTCCGTTTTCTTGTGTCTAAAAAACAAATATCACTATCACCTAACACTTTTGTTTTAGGCTTAAATGAGGAAACACGTGTACATTATTGACAGTGGCACCTGGCACTTAATAAGTGCTCAGTAAACTTTAACTGGGAAAAAAAAGTCAGGCTCCTTCCTAGGAGCAATTGGTTTTTTATTCATTATTATTAACTTCTCCAATATGTAATTACTTTCCTGTTTCCTGGGAAGAAACTGAAGAAAAGGTTGGAAAAAGAGGAAGGGAGGCTGCTGACTTCTGTGCCTCTATGCCCAGGAGAAACATGCATCCAAGGTTTTGGGAACCTTTGCCATCTCTTCTGTATGGAGGGGACCACAAAGCACAGGCTCTTTAATCCTGTCTTTCTTCTGTTTTTCTCTTCTTTCTTGTCCTTTACAAGCTAAACTGGAAAACTTAGTGAGGAAGATTATAGAGTTGAGTGACCCCTCTGTGGATGTAGATCTGTGCATCCCTAATGCCTTGATGCTGGAAATGTGGGGACAAGATGGTACCCTGTCTCCTGAGAGAGTGGTCCCGATGGGGAGGAATCATTGTCTGAGCTCCTCTATCCTTCTCCTCTAGCACCTCACACCGTGTCTGACACACAGTAGGTTTTCAGGAAATGCTTCTGACTTGGTGGAATTAACTCCTGGGGTCCCGATGCTCCGTCAGTCCCCTGTTCCTGTTTTGGTGGAGAAGCTACTGCCAAGTTCCCCTTCAGATGACGCCTCAAGGCTGAGAGGCAGAAAATCCCTTTCTCTCACTTCAGCTAAGGCCAGGGTAGAGTTTTTCAGAAGTGCACTTTCCTTGTAAACCAACTGCAAGCAGAGCAAACACAGAGTATCCGAATCGATGGCAGATCCCACACTGACTCAGCCGCTGACTGCTCTCAGCTTGGCCAGCAAGCTCTGACCTCACCTTACCCCGCACTCTCTGTGTTAAGATCTCGAGTTACCCGCCCTGGGGTGGGTTTGCATTGGCAGATTCTCAGGCCTTGTGGGATTCTGTTCCCCGAGGTCAGTCTGCTTCCTGATACTGTACTTGATGTGGGAACACATTCCCACAATTCCTTCTCGGCCTCGAGCCATCCGCTGGTAATGTTGGTGGTGGTTATCGTTAATTAGAAATCATCATTTGTAGGGTTTTTGAGTAGCACATGTTCACCATCTACTCCCAGATTTTAAATATCTAAGGAATCTCCCTTCCCTGTACTCCAGAAACCCAGTTCCTAAGCCCCTGCCAAAGATCACTTTTATTATAGTCATTTATTGGCTATTCTTCCAGAGTTCCTTTATACATACAGAAGGAATACTTACGGAAAAGCAGCTGGGATACTTACTTGACACTTTATATGAGGCCCACAAACGGGGGTCTGATAAGGTAATTTGTTGTCTATAGCACTTCATCTCCCAACTTCAAGGAGTAAAGTTTGCTAAAGTGCTTTGTTGCCCAACTTAATTTCTAGTAACAGCTTCAACCTTTTTTTAAAAAAAAATTAATATATTTATTTTAATTGGAGGCTAATTACTTTACAATACTGTGGTGGTTTTTGCCATACATCGACAGGAATCAGCCACAGGTATACATATGTTCCCCATCCTGAACCTCGCCTCCCACCTCCCTCCCCTTCAACTTTCTGTAGCCTTCTGTGTCCATGGGGATTCTCCAGGCAAGAATACTGGAGTGGGTTGCCATGCCTACCTCCAGGGGATCTTCTCCACCTAGGGATTGAACCCATGTCTCCTGTGACTCCTACACTGCAGGCAGATTCTTTACCACTGAGCCACCTGGGAAGCCCCAGCAAAGTGTTTTGTAGCCCGACAATTTCCAGTAACAGCTTCAATCTTCTGTAGCCTTCTTTTGGGAGAGACAGAGGGGAGAAGACATTTACAGTGCATTTACAGATAATTTTGAAAATGCACGTGTGTTTTGCCTATTTAAAAATTAAGTTACTCTATGTGTGTGTGTGTGTGTGTGTGTGTGTGTGTGTGTGTGCACGCACATGCGCGTGCTAAGTCTCTTCCTGTCCGGCTGTGTGACCCCATGGGCTGTAACCTGCCAGGCTCCTCTGTTCATGGGATTCTCCAGGCAAGAATTCTTGAGGGGCTGCTGTCCCCTCCTCCAGGGGATCTTCCAAACTCAGTGATCAAACCTCTGTCTCTTATGTCTCCTGCATTGGCAGGCAGGTTCTTTACCCCTAGTGCCACCTGGGAAGCCCCAGGGTACCGTGTATTTTAGTTCAAAGGGCCACTTGGACACCAAATCATATAGTTTTGACAGAACAGCAAGTTAGAGCAGATTTGACAAATGAATTTGTTGATATTGTAAATAAAAAACGATATATATATTTTTTTCTCTTCACATACATACTGTTCTACAAACAGTATGTATAATTTTTAAAAGTCTTTTACTTAAAAAAAACTTAATGTAATGTAGATATCTTCATATCATCACTAAGAGCACTTCTTTATTTTCCTTTTGGGTTTTTTTTATCGTTACTTAGAACTTCACTGTATGAGTGAACCAAATTTTTATGAGCACTTTATGGTGCAATTTATGTTAATCCCTGTATTTCATTGCAGCAAAAACCTTCTACATACATGCATTGACCTTGTCTAACCAGTAACATGTGGAGACAGAAATAAGACAGGATTTTGTAAGGGACAGATAGCTTGCTGATTTACCCACCCAGGCCAGTAGAATGTTGATTTAAATGATCAGGTAAGGTCCATTCTGTTCTGGTAACTGTAATAAAAATACCTCGTGGAGAGGGTTTTGAACTTGGGATTTGATAAAAGGACAATTGCACGGTTCTCTAACAAGACCTGGTTATAGTCCATTACGTTTAATGTATGTAAAGCAGATTTCCACACCTGTGTCTGGTCCCGCTTCAGTAAAGAACTGAGCAGCACCCTTATCAGTGTGGTGGGGCCACCTGTCTATATTCCGCTTCTTGATTCATATCCACCAGCGTCTTGCTGCCCTGGCATGGCTGCTGCTAGCTTCTGAGTCCTTTTTGCTATACCTTTGTCTTGGCAGATGCAACAAGTTCTCTCTTTAGTCTCTGCGCCTTTATGAGCTGGTTTTGCCCTCGAGCTTTGTCTTCTTGTAACGCTCTGCGGAACTCTGACGTTGGCCATGGCTTGATGGAGCCCTGGCTGAAACCTTAGGGTGCTGTGCCATTCCTGTCACTGGCAGGGGAGGAGACGTCTTGAAGTCCTCAGTTGGGTAGCATCACGATGCTCCTGGGGTGCCACTGTGAAAATCCCTGGGCCATAATCACCTGCTTAATCACGTCCAGTCCCAGTCAACAGTGATTACGCCCCTGCCATGCTCCAGGAGGTTTCCATAGCTCTTGACTTTGAAGGCCCATCTTACCGCTGAACTCTCTTTTTTGATTTTACCTGAAGCGTCCTCATGAGCACAGCATTCTTCCAGTGTGGCTTCCTTGGGACGCCAATTCCATAGGAAGCAATTTCGTCTCAGCACCGTGTTGACCCTCCACATTGTGGGCCCCGAAGATACACTTGAGCAGCTCTGTTGGTAGTAACTGACTATGGGGACTTGTTTCCCCCACTTTTTGATGAAGCTTGGCTCCTTCACCTGTGGTTTTGAGACTTCCCAGTGGCCATGAAGACCTTGTTGGGAGCCAGCAGCCGGAAGCAGCTTCCCTGCCTCTTCCTGTCCCAGGGCCTCCCCCTGGGACCACCCACTTGATTTCCGTGTCCAATCTGAGAGATGCCTCTAGCCTCCAAGACCAGCTGGGACTCACCTGCAAGATCTTGGCCTGGTGACCGAGGAAGACTTCCCTGGCTCGGTCAAACCTGCCCACATGTCAGTGAACCTTAGGTTCTCTGGGTGGGGTGGCCTTCTGATCTCTTGGATCAGAAAATGTAGTTCTCTTAGAACCCAAAATGCAGTGTCCACCACAGACACATCTTCAGTCCTAGGAAAAAGAAGGTATTTTCCTTGCTCAGGGTGGGTTTTCAGCATTCCAGGGTTCTTCCTGGTACAAAAGTTTAGGTCATGGATGTTTCTTCTTCTTGTGACCCAATCTTGTTGTGTCTATCTTGTGCACCTTGTGACATCTTGCTGTAACTACTTCCTGTTTATCCAATATGTGGGAATGCATTGTTTTGAGGAGTTAAAACCCAGTCGGTGTGGTCAGAAGTTTGAATGTTTGCTCCTTAGTAACCGTGCTGATGGGATCCATAAATAAAGTCATTGGAGTTCTGAAGGCTTTCTTCTCTAGGGAACTCACTGGATTCTTGGCTTCAGCTTCCTCACCTGGTTTGGGTTAAATTAAAGAAAGAGCAGTAGCGATGGTCACATGACTCGTCATGGGGAGAAGGAGGTCTGGGGCCAATACCCCCATTTTTCATTTTCTTTTTTTTTCTGTAGCTCTTAAGGCTCTTTGAACTTATCTTGAGAGTGTATTGATTAACCTGCTGGCTCTTCATAACCCTCCCTGCAAAGATGTAAGCTCCTTGAGAACAGAAACCTCACCTGTTCTTGCTCTTCTTCTTCTCTTCTCGCCTGGTGCTAGAACAACATCTGGCGCATAAAGGGCAGCTGAATGAATGTTGGTGCTGGATAAATAAAATAGACCTGTTCTCAGAAGGACTTTTCAGCCGTTCAGGGATGGGCAGTGAGACCACCGAAACCATGATACTTGAATATATTTTTCCATGAATTTTCAAGGCAAGACAGGGTAGAGTTATGCAACAATGTTGAATTTGCAGAAGAAGTTTGAATGTTAACTATGCCACTGACTTATTTGGGAGACCTCTCCGTGCCTCAATTTCTTTATCTATACATGAGGGACAATAATTGCTCCCCCCCACACACATACTTTCCAATACTTGGATGAAGACTGTATGCAAAATGCATTTGAAACCAGGAAGTCTGCAAACATGGGGGAATTAATTACACGGTTGTGGTATTCCTCTTCCTTATCTTTTGCTGCACGTGAAGCAAGGTGCCCCGGCCTGCCTCCACTTTTATTAGAAATGGGATCCCCTGTGGCTGCCCTCTAGAGATAGTTTACCCATAAAGTGAATGAAGGAGCAGAAGTCCCTCTAGGATTCCTATCCCCGGCGCCCGCCCCCCGCTCCCCATTCTCTAATAACCTTGGTGGGGCAGGGCATTCCTCGGGCCTAGGAAAGCACACTCCCTTCCCAGGACTGGTCTCGGCGCCTGTGTCGCTGGCAAGCAGGCCAGTTCATTGTGTGTCCATGAACTGGACTCCAGGAGCTGTGGCATCAAGGACTGCTTGACAGTGTTTCTCTCTCTCCAGGCGGCTGCTGAAGAGTGAACTTGGATCATTCATTACAGACTATTTCCAGGTAAGTTCTGTGCATCTGAGCGTGGGGTATATTTTGCACGTGGGTACATGGACCCTAAAGTGTGACTGATACAGTACACAGGACATGCCTTCAACATCCAAAGTTACGTATCCCGAGTTCCTCCTATGTGCTGGGCACTGCAGTGCAGCGGCTGTGGAGGCATACAGACAGGTGTCCTTGCTCTTTTGGAGATTATAGTCTCAGGCAGCAGTTCTCAGGCTTTTTGTCTCAGGAACCCCTTTATGTTCTTAAAAACAATCATTTATTTGGATTAACTGTATCTTCACCATGATAGAAATTAGACATGAGAAACTTTACTGTGTGCCCTAATTAATTCAAATAATAAACCTACTGCATGTTAGCATTAATGACAGGAAGATCCCCTGGAGAAGGGAATGGCAACCCACTCCAGTACCCTTGCCTGGAGAATCCCATGGAGGGAGGAGCCTGATAGGCTACAGTCCATGGAGTCGCAAAGAGTTGGACACGACTGAGCTACTTCACTTTCACTATGAACAATAACTTTTTCAAACTAAATGTAGAAGTGTGGCATTGTGTTATATGCCTGCAAATTTGCCTGCAGACTGGATCCTCGAATCGGCTTCATCATCAGTCTATTGTGATAATACACATCTGGATAATATTGCACAGTCTCTGGAAAATTCCACAGTACACTCACAGAGGATGCAAGGCAAATAACAGCCTAGTGTTGCTAAGAAAATCGTTTTGACCATGTGGAAGAGGTCTGGGTGATCCCCCAGGGGACCCTGCGCCACACTTGGAGAACTGCTTCTCAACTGCCATTCCCTCCCACCCAGTGGATGGTGCCTAACTGAGTTAATGATATGCCCCTTCAGTCAAGTTCTTTCTTGTCATTAAGCCGCTCAGTCTGTTCTGTTAAAGGTAGAATTGAATCAGACAAGCTAACATCCCTCCTGCCTAGACACTGTTGTCATGCAGCTAGTGAACTCAAGACTCCAGATTCAGTCACAGATGGTTTCTAACCCACTGGCACGAGCTGGCTTCCTGACTCCAGCCGAAGGCACGTGGTGAGAGGGTGTGGGGAGGTGTCATATAACTGAGTGGGTGACTTCTACGAAGTCAGAGCTGAGTGTCTGGGGCAAGCTGCCTCATCTCTCTATGCCTCAGTTTCCCCATCTGTAAAATGGAATTTAAAAAAATGATCTACCTTATAGGTCATTGCTTGGTCCACATGAAATAATGCATGCAAAGCACGCAGCACACACTGTGAGGGGCCGGGGCGGGGGGCAGCAGAGAGGAATGCTTAGAGCCAGACTGCCTGGTTCAGAGCCCAGCACGGCCACTTTCTAGCTGTGACCTTGGGAAGTCACTTTACCTCTCTTATTTTAGTGTCTTGTTCTGTAAAGACAGGGGTCATAGAATGGAACCGTATAGGGCTGTTGTGGGGACTAAGGTAATTATTATTTGTTAAGTTTCGAACAGTGATCAGTACAGAGTAAGAGAGAATAATGTGTTCATTAAAATATCTATATACTGTTGACCCTTGAACAACATGGGTTTGAATCACAAAGGTCCACTTGTATACATGTTTGGTTTATTTTTAATAGTAAATACTACTCGTTTACTGTGGGATCCATGGTTGGTTGAATCTGTGAATATCAAAGCTCTTGGGAAGCAGAAGACTGACTATAAATTATATGCAGATTTTTCAAGTACATGGAGGATTGGCTCCCCAAAGCCCCCCATGTTGTTCAAGGATCAGCTGTATACATATTCTTTATTCTAAAGTGTAATTCACCCATTTTAATGGGAAAGTGATGTAAAAATCCATAACAAATAGGTTTCAGGTTGATGTTTATTGTTGGTTATTACTGGAGTTGGAGTTATTCTGTGTCCCAGGTGAACATACTTTTAAGATAGTATAAAGAGTTTGTCGGAGAAGGCAATGGCACCCCACTCCAGTACTCTTGCCTGGAAAATCCCAGGAATGGAAGAGCCTGGTGGGCTGAAGTCCATGGGGTCGCTAAGAGTCAGACACGACTGAGTGACTTCACTTTCACTTTTCACTTTCATGCACTGGGGAAGGAAATGGCAACCCACTCCAGTGTTCTTGCCTGGAGAATCCCAGGGATGGGGGGAGCCTGGTGGGCTGCCGTCTATGGCGTTGCACAGAGTCGCACACGACTGAAGCGATTTAGCAGGAGCAGCAGCAGCAAAGAGTTTGTAGGTTTTAAAAACAACACAGGCATCCTTTCATTTTCTTTGCGTAGATCAGGAAGCTTAAACTTTTATGTGCGTTTTGAAAGAATGACAAATGTCAGTTGTTACACACACCCACACACACACCAGAAAATGGCCACTTGGCCATTCTAAGTCTGGCCAAAGCAAGACCCAACAGAAGCCCGGAATTCAGTCAGGTCAAAAGTCTCAGCAGCTTGAAAGACAACTCTTGTCCAGGGAGAGAGACAAACAAAGATTAAAGAAGAGATAATTAGTCACAAATGTGAATCATTGCAGTTGCCCTTGACTCAGAGGTCAGTCTTGTCCACACTCTCTTCTCTCGCTGTCTCTAGTGACTGAGTTTTAAATCTCACTACAGAAGTGGTTTTTCAGTCCCTCCTGGAGAAACCTGCAGGCCCAGCTGCCTTCCTCATTGACATTTAAAATAGACAAGGTTCCCTGTGTGGTTTCAACCAGGTTTGTAGTATCAGTCATTGCTTGGCTTTGGGGGCTCCCCCTTGGATGGGTGGGGGAGGGTTTTGGGGTGGGGATTTGTTTATCTGGGAAGCCCTGAGGTTTCGAGGGCAGTTAGTACTGCTTACAAAGTGTGCCAGACACTTAACAGCTGGTAACCACATGTTATGTTTTATCTAGAGCTTATCAGAGAGACTGCTTGGTGACTATTGAGTCTCCTGGGAGTTTTTCATGATTTCAGATCTGGGTTTTTCCTTAGTTTAAGGTGCTAGATTGGAACAAAGGCCATCCTAGACACTGTTTGTTTGTTAAAATGTTGTTTTAGGTCTCATGCGGGCACAGAGCCATTTAAAAAAATGTGTTTGGTTCTCTAGTCCCTAGAAATTACCTCGCATATAGTAGATGCCCAGTAAACTTTCTTGGGCTAGAGGAAGGGGTTGTCCACCGTGGATACATGAGAGATTTGAGGAGCTGTATGCCATGGTATTGAGCAACCTTTCTGGCCTCGTGGTGTTTCCTTATTTTCCTTTGGCACTTCTGATCCTGCCAGGGAAAGTCTTGGTTTGCGCCCTTGTGTCTGTTATATTCCCACAAGACTTGATGATCTTTGTTGTTTAAGGAAGAGAGAGCAGGTTTCACACTTACTGTCTTCAGCCAGAAGCACTTAATTAGAGTTACGTAACATCGTTTAGTTTGCATCGAGTAGATCCTTGAATTAACATTCTGTTTATGATAAATGGGGTTGCTATGGTTTCTTTTTTAAACATATTTATATTTTGAAAAAGTGGATTGAGGGGAACTTCCCTCAGTTCCCTGGTGGTCCAGGGGTTAAGACTTCGATTTCTAATGCAGGGGGTATGGGCTTCTGGTCAGGGGGTTAAGATCTTCCATCCCTTGGGGCCCCAAAACCAAAGCATTAAACAGAAACAAAATTGTAACAAATTCAATAAAGACTTTTAAAATGGCCCACATTAAAAAAATATATTTAAAAATAAAGAACAAAAAAATGGATTGATTGAAGAAAAATAGTATACAGGAAAACCAGTGTTAGTGGCCTGGGTTATGGCCAAGTGGTGATGGTGGTTCAAGAGAGACTCAGGTTTGGAAAGTTCTTCGCCAGGCACCCTTGGTAATGGGCTGGTTTCAAAGCCATGCCGAGAATAGTTCTTCAGATGAAGAGGGAAATCCAGGAGGGAAGGCGGATAGAGAAACCTCAGCCTTCACACTCAGTTATCAGCTGTAGTTTTAAGAGGGACAGTCAGGATGGGCTCCAGAAAAAGAACTCCTCCAGAAAGAAGGAGGGGGCAAGGTCTGGGGACAAGCGAGGAATGAAACCCGGGGGTGAACTGTTGCAAGCCCCATGCCATGGACATGGCTGTTGGGTAAGGTGACGAGTGGGCTCCTCCGTGTGGAGGATCAGATGACCACCCTCCCAGACATCTGTGCTCAGCAGTGGGGTCTGCCTCCTGGTACCTAAAACCCCCATTCCAGAGATCACTGTTTGTAAAATCCATCACTGGGGCTCCACTTTTGAAAGTGAACATTCTCATTTTGCCCCTTTATAAAAAGATGGTCTTCAGGGAAGAATAATGAAAATGACCTGAGGTAAGGGAAGGGGGAAAGCAGGTGGGAAAATGGTTCTTATCTTATGCCTGCACACAGAGAAGACAGCCCGTTTGATTGGCAAAAGCACAGATAGATTTCCAGAAGACACCAGCCAGAAAAAATCTTTGACATTTGCAGTATTGATTTTCTTTTTCCTTTGGTCTGTTTTGAATTGCGCCCAGAAGGAAAATTGGGGTTTCCAACAGGAACTCTATCCTAGAGACAGCCCTGGGCGGGTAATTGGTTTCTTTTAACTCTGGAAATGGATGATAGGAAATGCTTTGCATTTTTCACTTAACTGATTAGGTACCTTGGTGGTTCGGGATGTGGGGATGGAAAGAGTGGCAGATAGCACTTTCTGTGTTTCTGCATCTGCTGGTTGTGTTGTGTCTGTTGGAAGCTTTTCCTCAAGCCCAGAAAGTTAAATTATTTTTGGTGGAACCAGAGTTTTGCTTGATACAGAAACTCAGTGTGTAGTCAGTGACTTTCAACAAGATTTTTTCTTTTTTTTAGTCACTCAGTCGTGTCTGACTCTTTTGTGACCCTACGGTTTGTAGCCCACCAGGCTCCTCTGTTCATGGGATTTTTCCCAGCAAGAATAATGGAGTGGGTTGCCATTTCCATTCCAGGGGATCTTCCCAACCCAGGGACTGAACCCATGTCTCTTGCATCTTCTGCACTGGCAGGCAGAGTCTTTTCCACTGAGCTACCTGGGAAGCCCTTGAACAAGACACTGCCTAGCAAAAGGGGAAACTTGGCAGGTGACAACCACATTTGTCAATAGGTCACAGACGGCCTAGTAGTGTGTGATACGAATGTTTCCATCTTCTTCTCATATCTGTGAGTCCCAGGAGGCCAGTTTCCCATTAAATCACCATTGTCAGAGAGGATTCATTAAGGGCATGGGGCACGTGGCAGGAAGCTGAAGGAGAGACCCATAGAAGCGTCTTGGTCACCATGGAGTATGAAATTGAAGAGCAGGGCTGTAGATACATCCATACAGGTAATACAGAACATGATGTTAACTGAAGCCCTGAGTGGAAGGTAAAGGCTTAAAAACAGGCCCCAAATAAATACATTGTTTAGGTACAAAGATAGAGCTTGTAAGAATCCAGAAAAATTAGAGTGGAGAAACAATTAAAGAGTTGGGGAAATAATTTTTGCAATTTCCAAACCCAAATGGAATAAGGTTCAAAAGTTTAAACTCTTCTTTAATCCACTTGGGAAGGCTAGAAGGATGCCTGAAATGGGAAAAAAGATAAATTAGGAGGGCTTCTCAAGTGGCACTAGTGGTGAAGAACTAGCTTGCCATTGCAGGAGACATAAGCGACTCGGGTTTGATCCCTGGGTCGGGAAGATCCCCTGGAGGAAGAAATGACTACCCACTCCAGTATTTTTGCCTGGAGAATCCATGGACAGAGAAGCCTGGTAGACAACAGTCCGTAGGGTCACAAAAAGGCAGATATGACTGAAGCAACTTAGCATGCAAGCATGCAGGTAGTGAGGGACAGTTCCCATATACTGCTTTGAAGGTGAAATTGGAGCCAGGATCCAGAGGGGCTTTAAACAAGAGGAGCTGAACTCCAGGATGAAGATGGGAGAGATGGGGAGAGGATGATGTCTATAGGTGAGAAGGTCATTAGAGGTTGCATTTTGAATTTGGCCAGCTCTTGGAAGAAAGGCCTTACTTACATACAGAGTCTATGAACACTGGGGTGGCCTAACGCTTTCCTTGGCTGCTGAGAAGGGAGAGAAAAAGTTGGCATAGTCTGGGGGCTTTCAGAAGGACCCCTGGCTCTTTCAGGCTGCCTTCTGTGAGGTTGCCCACCACCCAGCCTCTTTGCTGTGCTTAATCTCCTTGGCAATTACTTGAATTTTGTGCAATTATTTGAATATTTTTATTGGACTTTCCTCCAGTTTCCTGGAGATAAATGGAAAAATAAGTCTTGAAATAGATAACCATAAATCTTAATATAAGTGAGAGAAAGATGGAAATCTGTGGACATGCTGAAATGGCAACTCTTTAGCCTTGTTGGATGAGGTTATTACACATTTAACTGTTAAAGAAAGAACTTGTACATACCAAATGCTGCAAATATATCACCCGAAGATGAGCTCCAAAGATGAGGTGTAATTAGGGATTTTATCATCTAATGCTCTATGGGAACAGAACTCCCCCCTATAACACGTCAGTGTCTTGTTCCACATGCGTACGTGTTTTTGGAAACCCATTATGGATGAAACTGGGTGACTAGGCTGGGAATGGCAGGAGACGGGTTTAGGGAGGCAGTGTGAGAAGGGATGGAAGACAGAGCTAGATGCTGGACACATGAGACCACCTAGCACTTCAGTGGCCTGAGAAGTAACAACTGGGGTGGGAAGGCCAAAGAGTACTGTTAGACTTGGAAAGCAGCAGGGGGCCTTTCTTGGAGGCTGTTCTACAACTAAAGGAAGACAAAAATAACCATCATTGTAGCAGAAGCGAATATTATCCAACACTTATGTGTCAGGCATTGTTCTAAGCTGTTGGTTCTCAAAGTGTGGTCCTCAGACCTGCACGTTCAGCATCATCTGAGAAAGTGTCAGATAAACAAATCCTGAGGCCCCTCTCAGATGAACTGAGTCAGAAACTGTGGGGTTTGGCCCAGTGGTCTGTGTTTTAGCAAGTCCTCAGGGATTCTCGTGTGTGCTCAAGTCTTGAGAACTGATCTGAGAACCATTCTTGCACTGAGTCATGTAGGCCTCCTGACAGAGGATGAGAAAATTTTCACTGTTATTGTTTAGCACGTATTGCAGCTGAACCTGGGGGAAGAGAGCTTATCCACTATCATTCGGCTTATAAAAGCGTGCATGCTAAGCCGCTTCCGTCGTGGCCAACTTTTTGTGACCCTGTGGACTGTAGCCCGCCATGCTCCTCTGTCCATGGAATCTTCCAGCAAAAATACTGGAGTGGGTTGCCATGCCCTCCTCCAAGGGATCTTCCCGACCCAGGGATCATACTCTGTGTCTGTTATAATCTCTTGCACTGGCAGGCTGTTTTTCTACCACTAGCACCACCTGGGAAGCCCAGTAAAAGGTAGAGCATAGATCAAACCCAGGCCATCTGGCCACGAGAAAAAATCTTTTGGATTATATAATTTAAGTGTTAAAAATGCCCTGGAGACATCCCCTGAAAAACCCCGGAGAAGAAAAATTTCAGTGCTTTTAAATTTTTTATTTTCAGGATCTAGCTAAACAGACATGGGACTGTTTTCCTGCTTCCTCATAAAATAACTTGAAAAAAGCCCCAATTCACCCTTTTAGTGAATTTTACCAGCGAAGTGATGCTAATGAAGAATTAGCATTTGTACCAAGTTTTCAGTTGTCTTCAGTCTCCCATCTGGGGCTTTCTCTCTGGTCTCATCACTCCTACACGTTGGTTTATTAAGAACTCCCTGGGCCTGGGGGTGAGTTCTGTTTATAAGACTTTTTATTGCTTATCTAGGAAGACATCCAGGTTCACAGGAAATGTAGACATTCTTAGAGATGATGGCTGTACTTTCAAAGTCACAAAAGGGGAAAAAAATGGAGGTGGCCCATGAATCCATCATTGGCTTGATGCCAATGACAACAACCTCTGTAGACATTGCTGCTCTGGAAACAAATGCCTGGACTAGAATTATTGGTTAATATAAGTTCTTGGTAGGCAGAGTGACATACTGCCAAATCCTTCTGGAGTAGGAAAGAATGTCTTATCTGGGGATAGAATCCATCTGGGAGCCAGGTATGTGCCTTGCTGGATATAGAATGTGGTTGGGAAGATCCTCTGGAGGAGGGCATGGCAACCCATTCTAGTATTCTTGCTTGGAGAATCCCATGGACAGAGGAACCTGGCTACAGTCCATGGGGTCTCACAGAGCTGGACACGACTGAAGCAACCTAGCACAGCAGAGAGGGAGGCCCCAGGAAAGCCGTTTTGGAGAGGCAGAAGTTGAGAAGCTGCAGCAGGATTGGGCAGCAGCAATGACTCAGGAGAATGAAAGATTTGGTGGAACCTAGTTACATAGCCTGAAATTGCCAAGCCGACCTCCCCACCATATCTGAACCAGATGGATCTCATCTATTTTTCTTTGTGGGCAAGGGCATTAAAAACCTTTCCAGCTGACAGGGCAGAAGAGTGTGATGCCTAAAAACACCAGCCTTTCTGCCAGGAAGGTCTGAATCCCAGTCCTTGCCAGAACACTTTCTGGCTGTGTGACTGTAGGCATGTTACCTAGCTTCCCTGAAACTCAGTTTTCTTAGTGATAATCTAGCTGTAATCACAGTACCTACTTCAAAAGATTGTTGCCCATTATTAGAGGAGATGACATATATCAAGTACTTTGTATAATAAAAGTGAGCCATCAAGGAATGATAGCTATTCACCTTAGTATTTTTTTTTAATCATCATTTAAAACAGAGTCATATGCTGGGGGTAAGATTTGGGCTTTGGATTCCAACCAACGTGGATGCAAGTTCTGGTCTCACATTTGCTAGTTGCTTCTCTGAACCTCAGGACTTCCCTGATAGCTCAGTTGGTACAGAATCTGCCTGCAATGCAGGACACTGTGTTTTGATTCCAGGGTCAGAAAGATCCGCTGGAGAAGGGATAGGCTACTCACTCCAGTATTCTTGGGCTTCTCTTGTGGCATAGCTGGTAAAGAATCTGCTTGCAGTGCGGGAGATCTGGTTTCAATCCCTGGGTTGGGAAGATACCCTGGAGAATGAAAAGGCTACCCACTCCAGTATTCTGGCCTGGAGAATTCCATCGACTGTATAGTCCATGGAGTCGCAAAGAGTTAGATAAAACAGACTTTCACTTTCACTTCTCTGATCCTCAGTTTCTTCTTCTGTATAAAGGGTATCAGTTTGTGGCAATGGTAAAGTGAGATCACGCATTCTAAGGGTACAATACAGAGCCTGACAAAGAGTGAAAACCAATGTTATCCCTCCTGTCATCCTTTCTGTTCCTTCTGTCATCATCACTGCTAAAGCACCAGAAGCAATGGATGGTTGGCAGCCTTGAGCATTTACAGAGCTCCTGCCTCGTGTGGAAGTAGCATCATTCACCCCAACTGCTAGCTTGTTGGTTCTTCATCTTCCTGAGTCCTCTGGCCAGGTCAGGGAGCAGCCCTGCAGTTGTCAGAGGCCCACCCTCTCTGTCCTCCCCACCTCCTTCCGCCCACTCTCCAGGATTACCCCGGATGAGCTGAATCTTTTCAACCCGCTGAAGACTGCATAGTTTTGGCTACTTTTCCACAGACATCCTTGTTTTGCTTTGTTTTATTTTTTTGCGTTTTTTCCTTGGAGCCTTGTTCTTCTGCTGGCAGCCCATTTTCAACATCTTCTTAAACACAGGTCAGCTGGGTTTTTTTTCCTTCTGGATCCTCTGCCACTTCATTAGAGGGCTATGTATTCCCTGTCCAAGTTCATTTATGGGGGCTGCATTAAGTAACAACTGGCCCATTTTTTTGGCCGCTATTGAATATAACTGGTTTTTTGGCTCAAAGCCTTTGGGTTGGGAGGTGATGGGGTTGGTGCCATTGGGCAGGAAGTGGGACTAGAGGAAAGTCAGGATCTTCTCTAGCTCTGTTCCCATACAGACATTTTCTCAGCACCTTCTAGAGTCAGGTGTTTATCTTGGGCTGGGAATACTGGCAGGTGAGGCCAGGGGGAACATACGCTTAGAAAGATAAGATAGCTCTCTGAATCCAGGCTGTTTTTCTCTTTTTTCTTTAAGTCTCAGCCATTTTAAGCTGCACAGATATCCAGTTGGCGTGTCCTTGGGTGAAGTGATCAGCAGACAGGGTGGGCTTCATCATTAGCAGGTGCAGAATGCAAATGTGGTGCTACCGGGACGTGGAAGGCACTTCCCTTCCCATGGACCTGCAGCTGCAACACACCATGGACAGGGGACCCCCAAGAGTTATAACCTTCACGGTCTCGGTACATAGATCAGGGGTGGCCCCTACCGAGTCACCAGCACTCCAGCCAGAGCTCTGCCAGCCCAGGGCAGCGAGGTCTGCCACCTGGCTTTCTGCAGGATGCTGTAAGGCACCAGGGCCTGGCCCCCCCCACCCCGTGCAACCCTGTCATCACCTTAGCGGTAGGATGATAGCAGTGGGGGTGCAGGGCAGGGGAGATTGGCAGGGCAGGGAACAGCAGGGGGTGGGGAGCAGGGACCTAAAAACCTCTCCTGGGGTGGCTGTAGGAGACAAGACCACAAATGAGCTGAAGTCAAGCCCCTGGGTTGAGCTCCATTGCTCCATCAGCCTTCTCTTTAAAAAAAACAACACACACACACAGATGCAAAAATAAAAATATTACGAAGTGAGGTAGGCAACTGCAGAGCATAAGTCCTTTTAAAGCACTGGGACCTTAGGATTACAGGGCCCTTTGGATCAAAGGCCTGGTTGATTACAGTTCCCAGGAGAGCAGGTGATGGCTCAGTCTGAGACTCAGGTGGGTCGGAGGGTGGGCACCCGGCAATCAGCATAGCTGGAGATGCAGGCTGGGTTCAAAGGGCTCAGGCATGCAAGAGGGGGCCAAGTGCCACTGAGCAGGTGGGGGGCGACTCTCCAGAGAGGTGGGGCTGAGGGCCAGGCTAGCCCAAAAGATCCGAATTCACTTAGCATGTGCCCAATAGAAGATGGAGATTGTACTTCCAGCTGCAGTTTATTCAACTGTAAAATAAGAGCAAAATCTACAAAGTCTAGGAGTAAAAATGCTTTCTTTAAGATGCTTTTGAAAGGTGTTTTTGCTTTCTGGAAAATGAGTCCAACCTAAAAAATTATTGAAACTGTGTGTGACCATTTGATTTGGACCCCAGGGCTGGGGAGAGGTGAGAATGACTAGATGATTCTGCAGGCCCCTTTTCACCTCAGGTTTTTGTTACTCTTATTTTAATCTAAGCTACAGAATTTCTATGCTATGTATCATGAGAAATTTAACAAGAATGTTTTCTTTTCCATTTCTTCCATAATACACTAATGACTTCCTTAGTTTAAAAAAATTTTCCCCAAATGTCTCCTTGTAGGGGGAGGACCTGGAAAAGAGCAGGAAGGAGAGCCTATGCCATTTTAAAAAGTTTGCCTAGTAAGATGCAAAGTAGTTTTCATCAAAGGAAGAAAATGCCATTTGTAAGACAAGAGCAAAATGTACAAATGCCTAAGGGTATTAGAATTTTGGCTTCCCAGATGGCTCAGTGGTAAAGAATCCACCTGCCTGCCAACGCAGGAGCCCAGGAGACTTGGGTTCAATCCCTGGGTTGGGAGGATTCCCTGGAGTAGGAAATGGCAACTCATTCCAGTATTTATGCTTGGAAAATTCTATGGATAGAGAAGCCTGGTGGGCTACAGTCACAATGAGTAGGACACGACTGAGCACACAGCCTATTGCGTACTAGAAGTTTAGGGACTTACGTCACTTTCTGTCTTCTTAAAAACATTCTATCTCTTACCTTGATTTCTTAAGAGCAAAAATGGTTTGTAACATCCAAACAGGCAATATGTACTCAGTGAATATGTATTAGCTTCTGCCATGTTTTAAGCATTGCTCTCCAAGCCAGGTAACCTAAATTACATGGTCTTCACTCCTAAGCACCTAAAATCCTGACACATGGGATATATTGACTATCACTGACTCATGACATAACCTAGACTAGGCTTTTATTTCTCTCGGTGCCTTGGACACGGCCCACCTTTAAAACGTAAATAATTACAGTGCGGGACATAATTATGAAACCTGCATCACAGGGAGGAGTCTCGTACATTTGGAGGTAAATCTCAGAAGCTTGAATTAAGGAGGATTTGTGGCTATGTTGGAAGAAGGCTGGGGTATCCGTGTTGACAATGGAGGCAGTGATGAAGAACAAGGCATCGGGACTCCTCACACAGAGCGCCTGGGGACCTCCTAAGACCGTCCTCTGGGCCAGTGAAAGGGACCAAGGCACAGACTTCAGGCCTGAATTGGGATTTTTGCTCAGAGCCATTTGGTGGTGGTTGGTTACATCTGGAAACACCTGTGCCATCCATTCCTGCCCAGATACGGTGGCACAAAGTCCTGAGTTTGATCATCTCAGTGGTGCTGTGGTGTTTTTCTTGCTTCTGGGATTCGTGTGCTTGGTGGAAGGTAGAGGACACAGAGTTTCACCATCATTACTTGTCTGTTCCATCATTCCTCGGAAAGGAATTGATCGTTTTCCCTTTAACAGAGTTGGTGGACTCCTATAGATGTCGCTGTAACTTTGAGTTGGGGTTCCATCTTGAAACTAAATGATGGCTAATTACTTTTCAAATTAGGTTATAGCTTGGCAATTTTATTTGGGTCTATAAAATTCCATATATATGTCTTGGTCGCAGGAATGTGATAGTGCCTTTGATAAACTCCTTTAATATGTTTGATGTAGGTCCATTCATTATTGAATCTCTTTACCCCCTGTCCTTTTTGTGAAGATAGCTGGGTTAAGAGAGCAGCTATTGTCGCTACTGCCCATTACCACTGATTACTGTGTGTGTGTATGTGTGTCTGCATGCACATGTGTGTGTGTGTGTGTGTGTGTGTGTGTGTGTGTGTATTTAATCTTTTGGCTGTGCCGCACATCATGTGGAATCTTAGCTCCCCAACCAGGGATCAAACTCCTGCCCACAGCATTGGCAGCTCGGAGTCTTAACCACTGGACCACCAGGGAAGTCCCTGCGTGTATATTTATAATATTATTAGAACTTTATGATGTTGCTGGTGTGATGCTATCTTATAGATGAGGGGCTCAGGACTCGGGAAAGGAAGCCCAAGGTCACACAGCTAGAAAGTGGCTGAGCTGGACTTGAACACCTGTGTGTCTTTCCTCTCTGCCATGTACACTCTCACCATCATGGTAACAGGGTTTTAGGGTTTTCTAAAGGAGAACACTAAAAATTGCATAGGTTTTTGGTAGGATATATACCACTGTGGATCCCTCACACTGTAAGCATAGGCCTTTGATCATCTAAAGATGTGTGGTAAGTGGTGAGGCATCTCTGAGATTCTGTGACCTTTGGAAAAGCTGCCTGCATTGTGTGGGACCAGCTGTAGCCTTTTGAAAGAAGGGGATCTGGGTGGGAAGACCTGCTGGAAGGCAGCAAGGCAGAGGAGAAAGAACCTGGCTGGTGGAGCCAGGAAGATTGAGTCTGTCTCCTGTGGACAACTCTACCATGACCATCAGTAAAGTCAGGGGCTAACAGCACCAACTTGATCAGATTATTGGGAGGGTCAGAATTAGATGAGACGAAGAATAAATATCCTGTGATATCTGCAAAACGCCCAACAGTTTTAGTTGCAGTTGCAAAAGGGCTTCATCTTACTCTGTTTTTCCACAACTTTCTCATGCACACACTCACGGAGGGACACGTACTCACTGCTGCCATCTCTTTCATGCTAGCTTGAGAAACTGTCAGTTTTTATAAAAAGTCTATCATTTCTGCATAATTTCCCATTGCCTCCACACTCCACTTTCTGAGTTTATATGAAGGGCTCAAAGGACATTGAGTGTCCACCCTAGTCCTTCCAGACAGTCCAGCCAAGCTTGTGGTCACGTCTTCCCGGTTTGGAGGGATGGGAATGCCGGTTGGGTTTGGCTTTCGTCTCCTTCCTTTGTGACAGACTGTCTCGCTGACTCCTCCTGAAGCCTCAGCCTTCCTAGAGGACCAAAGGCTTCTTCAGCCTGGAGGCATGACAGTGTCCAAGTGCCTAGAACTCCATGCCTTCACCCACCTAGAGTGGACAAGTGTTAGTCACGCAGTGAAGTCTTGTGTCCTTTGTTCTCTTTCGGCAGAACCAGCTTCTAGCAAAAGGACTGCTGTTCGTGGAGGAGAAGATCAAGCTGTGTGAAGGCAAGTACAAGGCAGCCCCTGTCTGGTGGGAACTCTGACTCAGCCTTTGATGCTTGGACAGCTGAAATGAGTCTGTCCAAGAGAGGCAGGCTCCAAGCACGTGAGTCACCCCAGCCGCTCTTCTCCAGCTAGGCGACAGCGTTTCAGTTTGAGTCAGCTACTCCTGGCGGTGCAAGTCAGACTGTTTGAGAAATGAGGGGGAATTAGGGTGCCCTCTTGGGAGGGCTGGTTTTCACAAGATGTATGCCAGGGGTCTCCTTTGAAGGAACACATTATACTGTAGATCCTGTTCCCTCTGGTCTGATCTAGGCTATTTCCTAATGACCTTTGTACTGTTTCTCAGGGTTTCCCTGGTGGCTCAGATGGTAAAGAATCTGCCTGCAATGTGGGAGATCTGGGTTCGATCCCTGGGTTGGGAAGATCCCCTGGAAAAGGGAATGGCTACCCACTCCAGTATCCTGGCCTAGAGAATTCCATGGACAGAGGAGCCTGGCAGGCTACAGTCCATGGGGTCACAAAGAGACATGACTGAGCAGACTTTCACTGTTTTTTGAGGTCGTATCTGTCAGATGGTTCACTCATTTGATGGAAACTTAGCAGGCACCCACTCGGTGGGGTAAGATTTAATAAGCAAAGAAAATTTCCCCAGCCTTAAAAAATTCTAGAGTCTAACTGATAGAAAGGCATTGAATGGAGCTGGGAGCTGGGATGAAGGCAAGAGTTGGCCAGTAGGCCCCATGGTGCCACTGATGGTTACTGTCAGCTCCCGTCAACCTGGATCCTGGTTGTAGCTTGCCACCTACTTCTTGGGTGACTTTTGGCGAGTTTCTCATCTCTTTGAGTCTTGGTTTTCCAAATAATGTTTTAAATGATAAAATGGAGCTAGGGATTATAGGGGATATAGGAGTAGAACCAGCACAGTGCTGTCCCTGGCACATAGTAGGTATGCACACTGGTTCCTTCTTATTTTTCTACTCCAGCCTGGAGACCTCTATCTGTTGATCAAGTTTATTTCTAGATTCAGACATATCAGGCAGTAGACCTTTTTCTCCTCCCCTTCTCTGGGAAACACACTTGGGTCCGTGTCTCCTAGAAAGACAAAGCAGGGGGAAAAAAGTGAGAAATTGACCCTGGAAAGTCCCAGGGCCCAGCACACAGTGAGGCTCACCAAGACTTTGAAAAACCAAAGGTTTGAAATTAACCTCTGTCTACTCAAGAGTTGACTGAACCCGCGGCTGTGTTTCCCTCGAATGCAGTGGTGTTGAGAGCTTTGTGGCCTTTTTGCATTTTGGAGTGGGGCTAGTGCCCAGGCGTGAAAGGTGGGTGGCTTCCACGTCTTCAACCATGTGTTTTGTAAGTCATTTGGAGAGTTATATGCTCCTAGAAATGTGGATAACCAGAGTTATGAACAAGATCCTGAGCAAAACAGATTCAAGGAACTTTAAAAGGGAAAGTTGACGGTCTGTCACCCAGGTGACACTCAACATAGCTACATTCAGAGTGAAAACTGAGGCGCAGAGCTTGATAGGAGAAATAGGAGCACCCAAGTTTCTGTGTTTCTGCTCCAAAGCACGACTGGAGGGCCGTGGCCGGGATGTTCTTGCTGGGTCCCTTCTTGTCCTACGGGTTTGGTGGCAGGGTCCTTTCTGGACAGTGAAGGTGCTCTTACATCTTCAACCAGAACATCTCTATGTGTTAATTTTGTATGTTATAACTCCAAGAAAGATTTTATTGGATGAAAATGTTTTGCTACAAAATCATTTGGAATCTGTCTTATCATTGAATAACTTGTACTTTATCAACCTGACTTATACACGTCCACCCTGACTGATGGCTGTAGAAGGGACAGAGGCAGCCCCTAGACATGTGGTTCTCTTTCGTAGGCAGAATATACCTTGTTAGTTTCAGTAATCTTTTCTAGAGCCTTAGTGACCTTGGCTTTAAAGAATTTCTCAGACTTCTGTATACCTCTTGTGATCTAAACCTCTGTGGCAATTAGAGGACAGTTTGTAATAAGATAATCATCTAGAAGCTTCCATCCAGACCCTTTTCATCTTTGTAGGGGACTAAGCCCTTGACCTGGGGGCTGTTCTTGGAAGTGGAGTCACCTCCTCCCATTAACTCTTTCCTCCCCAGGCTACTCTGTTTAGCTTGCCTCTCTGATGTTCTTCTCTGAACACTTTCCAAAACCTCCATTCCTCTCTGAAGTTTGCAGCCAACAATTAGACCCAGGTTCCCAGGAGAGGCACCTTCCCACTGCTGGGTTGAATGATGACTGCATGTGACAGTGAGTATTCCGTCTTGGAGGTGAAGGGGAGAAAGTAGGAGCAGCACTGAGCAGCAGGCTTTCTGTCCCATCTTTCTAGTCGGCAGGGCCTCTGCTTGTCTGGGTAAGATTTAATAAGCAAAGAAAATTTCCCCAGCCTTAAAAAATTCTAGAGTCTAACTGATAGAAAGGCATTGAATGGAGCTGGGAGCTGGGATGAAGGCAAGAGTTGGCCAGTAGGCCCCATGGTGCCACTGATGGTTACTGTCAGCTCCCGTCAACCTGGATCCTGGTTGTAGCTTGCCACCTACTTCTTGGGTGACTTTTGGTGAGTTTCTCATCTCTTTGAGTCTTGGTTTTCCAAATAATGTTTTAAATGATAAAATGGAGCTAGGGATTATAGGGGATATAGGAGTAGAACCAGCACAGTGCTGTCCCTGGCACATAGTAGGTATGCACACTGGTTCCTTCTTATTTTTCTACTCCAGCCTGGAGACCTCTATCTGTTGATCAAGTTTATTTCTAGATTCAGACATATCAGGCAGTAGACCTTTTTCTCCTCCCCTTCTCTGGGAAACACACTTGGGTCCGTGTCTCCTAGAAAGACAAAGCAGGGGGAAAAAAGTGAGAAATTGACCCTGGAAAGTCCCAGGGCCCAGCACACAGTGAGGCTCACCAAGACTTTGAAAAACCAAAGGTTTGAAATTAACCTCTGTCTACTCAAGAGTTGACTGAACCCGCGGCTGTGTTTCCCTCGAATGCAGTGGTGCTGAGAGCTTTGTGGCCTTTTTGCATTTTGGAGTGGGGCTAGTGCCCAGGCGTGAAAGGTGGGTGGCTCCACGTCTTCAACCATGTGTTTTGTAAGTCATTTGAAGAGTTATATGCTCCTAGAAATGTGGATAACCAGAGTTATGAACAAGATCCTGAGCAAAACAGATTCAAGGAACTTTAAAAGGGAAAGTTGACGGTCTGTCACCCAGGTGACACTCAACATAGCTACATTCAGAGTGAAAACTGAGGCGCAGAGCTTGATAGGAGAAACAGGAGCACCCAAGTTTCTGTGTTTCTGCTCCAAAGCACGACTGGAGGGCCGTGGCCGGGATGTTCTTGCTGGGTCCCTTCTTGTCCTGCGGGTTGGGTGGCAGGGTCCTTTCTGGACAGTGAAGGTGCTCTTACATCTTCAACCAGAACATCTCTATGTGTTAATTTTGTATGTTATAACTCCAAGAAAGATTTTATTGGATGAAAGTGTTTTGCTACAAAATCATTTGGAATCTGTCTTATCATTGAATAACTTGTACTTTATCAACCTGACTTATACACGTCCACCCTGACTGATGGCTGTAGAAGGGACAGAGGCAGCCCCTAGACATGTGGTTCTCTTTCGTAGGCAGAATATACCTTGTTAGTTTCAGTAATCTTTTCTAGAGCCTTAGTGACCTTGGCTTTAAAGAATTTCTCAGACTTCTGTATACCTCTTGTGATCTAAACCTCTGTGGCAATTAGAGGACAGTTTGTAATAAGATAATCATCTAGAAGCTTCCATCCAGACCCCTTTCATCTTTGTAGGGGACTAAGCCCTTGACCTGGGGGCTGTTCTTGGAAGTGGAGTCACCTCCTCCCATTAACTCTTTCCTCCCCAGGCTACTCTGTTTAGCTTGCCTCTCTGATGTTCTTCTCTGAACACTTTCCAAAACCTCCATTCCTCTCTGAAGTTTGCAGCCAACAATTAGACCCAGGTTCCCAGGAGAGGCACCTTCCCACTGCTGGGTTGAATGATGACTGCATGTGACAGTGAGTATTCCGTCTTGGAGGTGAAGGGGAGAAAGTAGGAGCAGCACTGAGCAGCAGGCTTTCTGTCCCATCTTTCTAGTCGGCAGGGCCTCTGCTTGTCTCTGTGATGGAAGGCTCGGGGTAAGGGCCATCAGTAAAGGAGCTGGCATAGCCTTTTCTCCTTTGAGACACTCTCCCCAAGTGTTGGGATTCATTTTGGCTTTAGGCACCAGCATGACCTAATGTTGCAGACTGCCCTCTTGATTTCCTGACTCCTCCCTGCAGTGAACTAGCAAACCTGCCTTTGAAAGGAGGATGGTGACTGATTGATTCATTCAGACATTTATTGATTATCTACTATGCCAGGTGCTTTGCTAGGTGCTGAGAACACAGTGGTGAGCAAAACTTCATAAGATTACAAATCCTGAAGGTGCTCACAGCCTGGTAGTGGAGACATGTATTAATCAAATCACCCCCAAATATAAAACCGTAACTGAGACAAGTACTAAGAATACAATCCATAACAGGGGGGTTTGAGCAATGGGGGAGACTTTTCTGTGAAAGTGATGCTGGAGTTGAAACTGTGAAGAAGATGAACACTTCATCTGTTTATGAAGATAAACAGATGTAGGTTAGGCAAAGAGAGAAGGCAGAGAATAGTCTTGACAAAGGAACTAGCTTGTGCAAAAGCCCTGTGGCATAAAGGGAGGATGGTGAGTTTAAGGGGCTGAAATAAAATTCACACAGAAGGGGAATTCAGAAGAGGATTAAGATACAGAAAAAGGAAACAGACTCTCCCCAGCCAGGTTGCCATGGTGTGGTTTTCTTTCTCTAAGAGCAAAGGAAAATGTTGGAGCTGACTATTAAATCCTGCCTGCTCTGTCCTGTCCCATATTAAAAGGTAACCTGTCCTAGGTTAAAAGGTAACCTTCTTCCACTCACCAGCCCTGGCATTTAAAAAAACCTATATACTCATGGCAACCCACTCCAGTGTTTTTGCCTGGAGGGGGGTGCTCATAGGCTGTCGTCTATGGGGTCGCACAGAGTCGGACACGACTGAAGCAACTTAGCAGCAGCAGCATATACTCAATACTTGCCATTCATTCAATCAAAGATTTCCAAACAGTGAATTACCAATGTTTCTGGCACCATGCTAAGCACTAGAAATAGAAAGGTGAACAGGAAAATAAGGCCAGTGCCCTTACTCCTGTTCTAGTGGAGGAGACAGAGAAGTGAATGAGTGTTTCCAACAGAGTGCAATTTACAAAGGAGAGTAGAGGGTGTTATGGATTTGCATTTTCCCTGGTGTATTTCACTCTGACTTTTAAAATCGGCACATCTTTGGTCCTGCCAGCTAAAGTCATGGCTTCATTCTGTTCTCTCTCCCAGCCACTGCTTTTGTTGTCCGTTAAACTAATAGATGGACATCGCTAAGTGAATCTCTCAAGATCTGTTCAGTGGATCTGGCAACGTATTGCCAGACGCATCTCTCAGTGTCTAATCTTGGCTGACCCAGTTTCCCTGCCTCAGCTGGGCAGAGACAGTGCCCAGTCAGCTCTGTTATCTAGGTCATTAAACAGCAGCCACTGTGCAGACTCCCCTCTGCCAGTGCCCGCCTTTCCTGCAGGTGCAAAAGTTCCTCCAACAGCCTTCCGGGGGTGTAGGGTGACCTGTGTCCATCTAGCCTGGGGGCAGCTCTTGCCAGGACTTGGGCTTCCTGATCCTGGGGGTGTGGATAGACACGGTGTCAGGAGGTGGCTGTGTTTTGCAGATGACCATTTAGAGAGTTACAGCGGGTGCAGGGGATAGTTTCTAAGTCCTCTTTCCATCTTTCTCAAGTGATAGCTCAAATCTAGACTGAAAAACCAGTGTCTTAGTGATTCCAAAAAAGAGAGATAATATATAACTGTGCACTTGATCTTGCTGGATTATATGGGCAAGAACATGGGTTCTGGAAGCCCAGCTTGGCCTTCTACCTGTGTTCCTTTGAGCCCAGATACCTGGCATGTCTGAGCTGTAAAGCAGGGTAATAGTGGCCATTCATGAGATTGCTTATAGATAATAGTCTATAACACAGGGCCTGATCATATTATAACCATTCTCAGATGATTGCAATTATTATGTATTTTTAAAAATTCAGCTCCCTTTTGTGGATTGAGGGAGAGAAGGCATATTTGCATATTCTTGATCATCTTCCCGTCCAATTCCATGTTCACTGTAGTAGAGCTGAGAGATCCAATGTAGGTAACGAGCTTTCCCCCACAACAGCCCCGCCTGTGCTCCGTTTGACTAGGAACTGCCTCCCAGCCACTCCTGTGAGTAATGACCACATTCTTTTCTTTCTTTCTCCCCTCCCATCTTCTCGCCCTCATGTAGGTGAAAATCGCATTGAGGTTCTGGCTGAAGTCTGGGACCACTTCTTCACTGAGACTCTCCCCACCCTGCAGGCCATATTCTATCCAGTTCAGGTCAGTCTCACTGGGGAACGATCTCCTGCCGGCCTGGGCAGTCTGTCTCACTCTTTGACCGGTGCCCCCTGGGGCCTGCCAGCGAATGGGGGAAAATCAGGAGCCTGGGCACTGCCTGAGTTGGATCAGGACCTCGGACATCTTTGGAGGGCACTCTGTTCTACATTTAGCATCTGACCTCAAGCAGCAAACAGTGCCTGCATACCTAGCAATTTGTAGGCTCTCCTTTCCTTCTTGGTTTTGAGTATGTCTGTATCCTAGAGTGGTTTGTTTCTTCTTACTTTTCAGAAGTAAGGAAAGATGGAGGAAGGAGACTTTTTCCCCTTTTCTTTCCTTTTTTCCCCTCCCCACTTTCTTTGAAGCACAGTTGTCTGGCAAGTTTCCTGTGACTCCCAAATTCCGGGAAAGGAGTAGTGTTCCTTGCTCTCCGTAAGTGATTTCCTGAAGACGAGAAGGCCCATGACGTAGCAGAAAGAACTGCGCACTGGGAATCTGTAGTTGAATGTGGGCAAACTCATTTCCCGTCTCTGAGCATGGCTCCGTTTCATCTCTTGCAGAATGAGGAATTTAGAGTACGAGATGAACAGCGTCTCTTATGCTTCTTATTCTCCGAGCTCAGCTCATTTCTACAATGTGCGGGTTTCCCTCCACCCTCCTGAGGGGCCAAGAACAGGATTGGTCAGTGCCTGGTCAGAATGGACACGCCCTCAGGCAGACTGACCAATAGATGTTCTTCTCCGAAGTGTACGTGTCTGTCATAGGCTTCCGTTGCTGTGTGCTCACAATAGCTCTTCCCATTGGGGTTAAGGCTTCGCATGCAATCAGGTTGCCATTGGTAGGAATTACCTTGTACCTGCTGTAAAGGCCGACGGGCTTTGTTTGCTCTGAATGCTGTTTTAAAGGAATTCTGGATTCGTTTAAATACATGTCAGATATTTTCAAATCTGGAGACTACGCCTTCAGAGTCCCATTTTCCAATTCCAGTTTGCCCCTAACAATTCCAGTAGAAGCGTGTGGCCTGCAGCCCACTGCTGTTTTCATCCCGTCCTTGGCTCCGTGCTGCACCCCCGTGAGAGGATTTATAGCTTTTCTGTGGATGGCTCACCCTCTGTGTCCACAAACTTGTCCCTTCGCTGCAGTACTCACTCCTCGGCCAGCAGTGGGTCTTAAGATGACACGCCTGCGTGGCAGAGTTGCCAGATAACACAAATTGACTTGCAGGATGCCTAGTTAAATTTCAGGCAAATAATAAACAATGTAATATTTGGGACATACTTATACTAGAAGGTTATTCAAATGTAAATGGACAGCCTCTGGTTTATTTGACAGCCCTACTGGAGAAGGGGTGTAGACCTAGGTCCTTCTTAAGACTGTGTCAGCAGGGAATTCCAAGATAGAGATACCCAGATGGGCTTTTTCTTTTTTTCACCATGCTTCAAGGCATGCAGGATCTTAGTTTCTTGACCAGAGGAACAGGGATCAAACCCTCACCCTCTGCAGTGGAAGCTCAGAGACTTAATCATTGGACTGCCAGGGAATTCCCCGCTAGATGGAGTCAGAGTGGGGAGTGAGGAAGCTGAGTGGGTTTGGCCCTGGTATTGGAGGGTCAAGAAGGGCTCCCTTAGCCCCAGATTCAGGCAGGAGCCCAGTTATGTGGATCTGAGGATGACACTGTCCTGCTCTCTTAAAAAATTGTAAGATCTGGGACTTCCTTGGTAGACTCCATGCTCCCAGTACAGGGGAGCTAGGGTTCAGTCCCTGGTCAGGGAACTAGATCTCTCATGCCACAACCGAGTGTTCACATGCCACAACTAAAGATCCCCGCATGCAGCAATGAAGAGTGAAGATTGTGTATGCTGTAACTAAGACCCAGAGCAGCTAAATAATTAAGTAAAAAAAAAAATTGTTTTTAAGAAAAACTGTAAGATGTGGCAACATATGCTGTTGCCTCATCCACCTCCCCCACCCACAATTTCCCAAGTGCTGCCGCTGATACAGATACCCTACTTGGAGAACCCCTGGGCTCTTACTACTGGTAATAACACCCTTGGGGCCTCTGTGAGTCTAGACAGTAACTTGCTGCGTTAAGTGTCTGCATGAGACCTGCTTCCTTCCTGGATAAAGGTGTTTGAGTGCCCGCTGTATTCAAGGGAGTGGAAACTTGCCTGCCTTTTTCTGTCTTGTAGAGTGAATGGAGTCCTGGAGAGGAAGCAAGGGCACCTATGAGATAGGCAGTCAGTGCCAGCTGCTAAGATGTGGGGCAAAGAACAGAAATTGCAGGACCTTGGGAAAGGTGGGGTGACCACCACCATTGGGGGTGGCCAGGGAAGGCAATCAAGGAGGCGTGGTTAGGGATTTCCCTGGTGGTCTGTGGTTAAGACACCATGCTCCCACTGCAGGGACACGGGTTTGCTCTCTGGTCAAGGAACTAAGATCCTGCGTGTTTCAAGCAGCAAAAAATAAATAAATAAATAAATAAATAAATAAATGAAAAAACTTAGAAATAAAGAAAAAAAAATTTAAGAGAAGAAATGGTTAAACTGAGCCTGTAAGGTGTGGGTGGGTGTATCTTTTGGGACTGGAGAGTAGGGGGCTGTGAGAACAGCAAAACCACTCTTGCCTGTGTTTCTATAAACCCTAAGGAGTCACAGGAAGTGCAAAACTTCCTTAAACCTTGACCAGCTGAGGAATGGGAGGCCACATCCCTTTGGGAGGATACCCTGATGACATCTCATCTTCTTTAAGACCAGCCAATTTGGGGTATGTGCTGTGTACACATGTGAAAGGAGTGTCTGGGAATGGGCCCTCCTTTCCCTTTCTGTTTTGGGAAGCTTTAGGAGCTCTAGAATCAAATACTTTATTTTTGAGATCTAGCTCTACTTTGGGTAAATTCCTGTTAGTCTGGGTATAGGGTGGTTCTTCTGTGGATTGGGTTTTATTACAGTATCTATCTCAGAAGTGGTCATGAGGATTAAATGTGCCATTTATATCTAGCATATTGAGAATCAAGCCCAGCACATTGTCAGAGGTAAGGGTCTTACTTAGCCTTACTAAGATAAGGATCAGCTCTTACAATTATCAGTCACTATTTTCATCCTCAGCCCCATGTACATGGTTGAACAAATCCTTTTCTTCTACGTCTTCAGTGATTTTTCTTTCTATGTTACTTGCATTGGCAGAAGAGTCTTAACAGGTCCTATATTTCCTTCTTTGCCTGCCATATGATAGGTCCACAAATATTGAATGGCTGAAGCTGAGGACACAGCCTTGAGTCAAGGGAGGCACTGTCTATCTTTCCTCTTGGTTTTCCTCCTCTTCCTCCTTCCTGACCACTCACAGCACAGCACGACCCTCAATATATGTGTCTTGTATATCTTTGGGTCATTTAGGCAGGCTGAGTCACACCTTACTTTTTTTGTTGACGTATAATTGATTTACAGTATTAGTTTACAATGATACAATATTGGTTTACAATACAGTGATTCAATGTTTCTATACAGTGTACTCCATTTAAAGTTATTGTAAGATACTGGCTATATTCCCTGTGCTGTACAATATATCCTTGTAGCTTATTTATTTTATACCTAGTAGTTTGCACCTGTTCATCCTCTACCCCTGTGTTACCCCTGCCCCTTCCCTCTCCTCACTGCTGCTGCTGCTGCTAAGTCGCTTCAGTCGTGTCCGAATCTGTGTGACCCCATAGATGGTAGCCCACCAGGCTCCACCATCCCTGGGATTCTCCAGGCAAGAACACTGGAGTGGGTTGCCATTTCCTTCTCCGATGCAGGAAAGTGAAAAGTGAAAGTGAAGTCGCTCAGTCGTGTCCGACTCTTAGCGACCCCATGGACTGCAGCCCACGAGGCTCCTCTGTCCATGGGATTTTCCAGGCAAGAGTACTGCAGTGGGGTGCCACTGCCTTCTCCCTCCTCACTAGTGACCACTAGTTTATTCTCTATGAGTCTGTTTCTGTTTTGTTATATTTATTAGTTTGTTTTATAAGTGATAAGGTACAGCATTTGTCTTTTTCTGTCTGACTGATTTCACCTAGCATAAATACCCTCCAGATTTATCCTTGTTGTTGCAAATGGCAAAATTCCATTCTTTTTACCGCTGAGTAGTGTTCCAGTGTGTGTGTGTGTGTGTGTGTGTGTGTGTGCACAGCTCTTTATCCAGCCATCTGCCTATGGGCATTTAGGCTGTTTCCATGTCTCAGCTATTATAAATAATGCTGCTATGAACATTGGGCACATGGATCTTTTTGAACCCATGAGTCATACCTTATCTTAAAGGAAGCTTTCATTCTGAGGGAACAGGGGTCAACTATTCTTCTCTTCAACAGCCCCCCTGGGCCTTGGAGACACCGGTCCCACCCTCTGATTGTGGTCCTGGCTCCCACGTGGTTGCTGACAGATCCCAAGAGGTCTCACGTCCCGCCGCTGCCTCTTCTCTTCCGCCAGGGCCAGGAGCTGACCATCCGCCAGATTACCCTGCTGGGCTTCCGCGACCTGGTGCTGCTGAAGGTGAAGCTGGAGGACTTGCTGCTGCCGGCACAGCCCCAGCCGCCCTCGTCCATCGTCCAGATGCTGCTTGTCCTGCAGGTGCGGCGCGATGGAGACAGCGCTGCAGGCTGAGGGAAAACAGCTGTGGCTGGGGCACCCTGGCTCAGCTTCGTGGTCTTTGCTGTCTCGGTCACGTTCCAGTTCCTTTGTCCGTTTGCTGTGCGTGCAGCGAGCACTGTCAAGGTCCCTCTCCTCCCGCAGTCTCCCGGGACACTTGGAGACGCCCCCTAAGCGATGGTCCCTGTAACGCGGGGAATTTGGCATCGGTTCCCTGAGGGCCTCTGGGACATGTTCCTCTACCCTCTGGGAGTCAGGAAGCCTGAGGCTGGGGGTGTGTTGTTTCCATGTCTCAGCTATTATAAATAATGCTGCTATGAACATTGGGCACATGGATCTTTTTGAACCCATGAGTCATACCTTATCTTAAAGGAAGCTTTCATTCTGAGGGAACAGGGGTCAACTATTCTTCTCTTCAACAGCCCCCCTGGGCCTTGGAGACACCGGTCCCACCCTCTGATTGTGGTCCTGGCTCCCACGTGGTTGCTGACAGATCCCAAGAGGTCTCACGTCCCGCCGCTGCCTCTTCTCTTCCGCCAGGGCCAGGAGCTGACCATCCGCCAGATTACCCTGCTGGGCTTCCGCGACCTGGTGCTGCTGAAGGTGAAGCTGGAGGACTTGCTGCTGCCGGCACAGCCCCAGCCGCCCTCGTCCATCGTCCAGATGCTGCTTGTCCTGCAGGTGCGGCGCGATGGAGACAGCGCTGCAGGCTGAGGGAAAACAGCTGTGGCTGGGGCACCCTGGCTCAGCTTCGTGGTCTTTGCTGTCTCGGTCACGTTCCAGTTCCTTTGTCCGTTTGCTGTGCGTGCAGCGAGCACTGTCAAGGTCCCTCTCCTCCCGCAGTCTCCCGGGACACTTGGAGACGCCCCCTAAGCGATGGTCCCTGTAACGCGGGGAATTTGGCATCGGTTCCCTGAGGGCCTCTGGGACATGTTCCTCTACCCTCTGGGAGTCAGGAAGCCTGAGGCTGGGGGTGTGACAGGGACAAAGGCGGGCCTTTCCCCAGCCCAGGACTAACTCTGGTGGCAGGGGTGGCGGCTTCTGGATCTAAAGGAAATGTGCAGGTTGTGCTGCCCTCAGACCACCCCCGCTGCAGGGAAGCTGGGCCCCGGTAGCTGGAACTGCTGTTTTCTCTGCCTGGGCCCCGACTGACCCCAGCATCAAGAGATCCGGGGCTGGTTTTCCCTGCCTGCCTCTCCCACAGAGAAAAGAGCCATTTTTCTTTCCTGGTGCATTTCCAAAAGGCCCTGAACCAACCCCTCCCCCCTCAAAACATGCAAGGGGCTCAGCCTTTCCTCCCATGGGTCATGAGGGCCTATCCTTAGGCTGTCCAGGAAGAGGCTGAACCAGAGACTTTGACCACCCTGGAGATCTGATTCTCCATGGCAGGCTCAGGCAGGTCTGAGACTGTCCTAGAATGGTGCCTTCTGAGGGGACCCACCCAATCAAGCCAGTGTGCCCCCTGCCAACCAGTACCCCAGGGTCTTCCCCCACCCCCATTCCCCCAACCAACAGGATCCCATGCTGGGTTTAATTCTCTTCCCTGACGGCTCAGATGGTGAAAAGTCTGCCTGCAATACAGGAGACCTGGGTTCGATCTCTGGGTTGGGAAGACTGCCTGGAGAACGGAATGGCTGCCTGCTTCAGTATTCTTGCTGGGACAAACCCATGGACAGAGGAGCCTGGCAGGCTACAGACCATAGGGTAGCAAAGAGTCAGACATGACCGAGTGACTAACACTTTCACTTTTTATCACCATTCGGAAATTCTTAATTTTTGAACAAGTGAAAGTGAAGTGAGTGAAGTTGCTCAGTCGTGTCTGACTCTTTGCGACCCCATGAACTGTAGCCTACCAGGCTTCTCCGTCCATGGGATTTTCCAGGCAAGAGTACTGGAGTGGGTTGCTGTTTCCTTCTCCAGGGCATCTTCCCGATCCAGGGATTGAACCCAGGTCTCCCGCAATGCAAGCAGATGCTTTACCCTCTGAGCCACCAGGGAAGCCCCTTTTGAACAAGGGACCCCACATTTTCATCTTGTGCTGAACCTTGCAAATATGTAGCCAGTCCAGCAGCCAAGCCAAGGGCAGCTCCTTCCCAGAGGGCTGTGTGCAAGTCAGGTTCTCTGCCCAGGGATTCTGATGCAGCTCAGAATTTTCTTCCCACTTCTTGCCTCTTCTTGCTCTGCATCCCTCTCTTGTTTAGTGCTAAGGAATTGTAGAGTGGAAGAGTCTTGTGGGGAGAAGGCAGGTGAGAAATATCAAGGTGTGAAAAAATGAGATAAAAATGTCCTCAGCTCTGAGACCCAACCAAGGTGGTTTTGGGGCTGAAACTGCTCTACTTTTGAGGCTGTGGGTGGGTCTCTGGGAGCATGAATAAGGCTCCCCTCTCCCTTCTGCCACCTGGAGGATCCCCACACCTTTGTGGAGAGTCTCGTGTGCCTTAAGTGAAGCCTTTCTTTTCTCAACATGTAATTCTGTAGTTAGTTGTGATAGATACTTATTTTTTTTAACAAAGAAGTTTTTGTAATACTGTATTGCCAGTGTTTGGAGAAGGCAATGGCACCCCACGCCAGTATTCTTGCCTGGAAAATCCCATGGATGGAGGAGCCTGGTGGGCTGCAGTCCATGGGGTCGCTAGGAGTCGGATGCGACTGAGTGGCTTCACTTTCACTTTTCACTTTCACGCATTGGAGATGGAAATGGCAACCTACTCCAGTGTTCTTGCCTGGAGAATCCCAGGGATGGTGGAGCCTGGTGGGCTGCCGTCTATGGGGTCGCACAGAGTCAGACATGACTGAAGCGACTTGACAGCAGCAGCAGCAGCATTGCCAGTGGTAAAGAACCCACCTGCCAGTGCAGGAGACACAGGAGACCCAGGTTCGATTCCTAGGTTGGGAAGATCCCTTGGAGAAGGAAATGGCAACCCACTCCAGTATTCTTGCCCAGAGGATTCTGTGGCAGAGAAGCCTGGAGGGCTACAGTTCATGGGTTGCAAAGAGCCAGACACAACTGAGTGACTTGGCACATTACACATATTAGTAGTTCTAAATTCCACCTGTTTTTATTTTTTAAATTTTTGTTTCATATTGCAGTACAGACCTCTGTTACTTTCAGGGGTACTGCAAAGTGATTCAGTTACAGGTGTACATGAATCTCTTATCTTTTAGGTCATTTTCTCATATAGGCTATTCCAGGGTACGGAGTAAAGTTCCCTGGGCTCTACAGTAGGTCCTTGTTGAGTATCAAGGGAGGCATCTTGCTGGCCTTTCCCAGTGTTTCTGCTCTTGCTGAGGGACATGCAAAACCCTCAGGTCTTCTCCCATTAGCAGGCCCCCCTCAAGTTCCAGACAACCTCGCTCACATTTCCTCTTCATCAATTCTGACCCCTTCCCGGTCTTGAAACCACCAAGTCTTCTGCCTCATAGCCCCCTCCTCAGCCTTCTTTTTTTATTTCGGTAAGCCACCCCTCCCTCCCACTGCCCCCAGCTGCCTCCATCTCCCTGCTATGGAGCCGACAAGGTACCACATCAGCCAGCTTCCCTGGAGCTTGCGCTTCACCCAGGGGTCTCCACCCAACCTGTAGGACTGGCCCGCCTCCTTCTTGGTCCCAGCTCCTAAACTCCAGTGCAGGGGAGAGGTTTCTCTTTCCAAACAAGGTGATTTAAAATCTCTTCTGCTTTGAGACTTTGACAGCTGGCCCTTTGGGCTGAGCACAGCACCCACGAAGCCTTGCTCTCTTGCAGGCCCTCCACACAAACACATGGCTTCCATGCCTTTCCAGCAAGAAACTGAATTCCTTCAGTTAGCTGGTTTTCTAGAAAACCTCGATGACTTTCCAGCTCCTTGTAGCTCCGAGGACTCCCGTCCTTTTGAACTGACCCTTCATCTTGGTACTAAATGTGTGTCTGGTCCACAGTGATGCTCCCTTTCTTCTGCTGTTCTGGTCTTTTCCAGATTCTCTCCTGCTTTCTTTTCTAGCCTGTTAACAAAGAGCAGTAAGATGGGCTCAGAGCCAGGCAGCTTGTGTGCCAGTCCTGGGTTTTGGCCACTTACCAGCTGTGTTTTCCTGGCAAGTTACATAAGCTTTCTGAGTCTTAACTTTCCTTGTGTGTAAAAGGGGGGATGGTGAGAGTTGTTGGCAGGTGCTATGAAACATATAAAGTGCTTCCATAAAGCTCCTGTGTGCCTGGTGTGGAACAGTTATTGTGACGGAGAGGGTGGGCTGGCTATGATTTGGGACCGGTCAGACCTCAACCCTGGAGCTGGGGTGAGGACAGTCCAACTGGCCCTGCTTTGGGGTGGGATCCCACCGCAGCGGCCACGGTGCTTGCCACACACAGTTCTGATCACTGCCACCTGGGACCAGCGCCTGGGGCTTCAAGCTTGGGTTTCCTTCATTCAGCCACAAGGATACAGCCTGCTTTGAATGTAGTGGGAGGGTGGCCAGAATCCACTGGCCATGGTGACTTGGACTGACCTGTCTCTCTTGGCTGTTTGTTTCCAGAGTGTTCACGAGCCCGCAGGCCCAAGTGAGGGTTATTTGCAGCTGGAGGAGCTGGTGAAACAGGTGGTTTCTCCTTTCCTTGGCATCAGCGAGGACCGCGGCTTCTCAGGCCCCACGTACACATTGGGTAAGGGGGCCGGCTCTCAAGCTGCCAGGAGCCTCGGTGACTGGTACCAGTTATGTTTCCCTGAGCCCTGATGACCCGCCCAGCCCTTTGCTTCCCACGTGGGTCATGCAAACCTCTGCCTGTTCGCTGCTCATGTTTCCCTCTGGCCTGGTTGTTGCAGTAACCTCCCCGCTTGGCGGTTCCTCCCCAGGAACGGATGCCGAACCTCTGTGGTGGTGCTTGTCTGATTCACATCTTTGATCAGTGGCTTTGATCTGTTTTGGTGCCTGCAGTGTTAATTTTCCTGTATCTGATACCAAAAACCATGCCTGACTGCAGCCCACCCCCTCGAGACTGGAAAAACCACCAGTGATGAATTTCCTTTCGAAAGTGGCTCAAAACGTGAAGCCAGCTTACTGGGTGTGTGGCTGGAGATCCAGCTGCCGGCTGCCCACTGCATTCCTGTAGGTACCACCAGGGCTTCACATGCAGGACAGGGGCTCCTGGACTGGGGGACAAATCCCACTGAGGCCTCTTTCAGTGGCTGTAAAGCTAAAATTCAGGCTCTGTTCTAGTCACCCCAGAGAATCTAGAGATGAAATGGGTCTATTCCTTCTTTCAGTGAGACTATGGTCTAGGTGAGGAAACAGCTATAGAATATCATAAAAGGTATTCCTCAGTTACTTTCTGAAATGGAACCACCCACCCCCTGCAAATGCAGGAACTTTTGGTCTGTGGTTCTAACTTCAGCAGCCAAAATGGTGCCTGGCAATGCAGTGTGTGTGCACACTCAGTCGCTAAGTCACGTGTGACTCTTTGTGACCCCATAAACTATAGCCCGTCAGGCTCCTCTGTCCTGGCAATGGAGTGGGTTTCCATTTCCTACTCCAGGGATCTTCCCAACCCGAGGGATTGAACCCGCATCTCTTGCATCGGCAAGCAGATTCTTGACTGCTGTGCCACCTAGGAAGCCCTGGCATAGAGAAGACAGTCAAAAACTATCTGTTAGATGGATGGGTGGTACCCGAGGCTGGGGTACCCAGCACCCACACACAGGTGCAGAGGTGGAAAGGGATTTCCCGAATTTGAAGCCTTTGATCCCCTCTTCTTGCCTGAATGGAGACAGAGCTGGGCTTCAGAGAAGAGAGGGGAGGAGCGCGTCCAGCGGGCCTCCCGCCCCTTCCCCGGCCTCCCGGCTGCAGAGGAAAGGAGGGCCTGCCGCGGTGTTTAGGGCCCCTGCATATTTCTCTGGAGACACCAGGTTAACCACAGTCACCACAAGTCTGAGGGTGCTGGCCCCAGTCTTCTGCCTGCCTAGTCCTCCAGCCTCCTTCCCTTCCTCCTTCCCTGATTCCACCCAGGGGCTGGCAAGAGCCAGCCGAAGGAAAACAGTCCTCTGCCCTCCCCCTGAGGAGGGCTGGGTGCCTCCTTCCTGCTCTTGCCGGGCCAGCTGGCCCCCAAGTTTGGGGCAGGAGGATACAGGGAGATGTCAGCGTGCCAGCGGGTTAGCTGGGCCATGGCAGGGACCCCGCCATCTGCTGGGCCTGGAGCCTGGAACACGAGTGGATTTGGAAGTTTGTTCAGTGAGGACTCGCTCTAAGAGGGGATGCCTTCAACTTTTCAGCTATAATAAGACTCATACATACTTTCATCAAATTGTAATCAAAGGCCTGAGGTTTTATTCTTGTGCCAAGGACAGCCCTTGTCTCTGGGGCGTTGTCACAGTAGAACCTGAGAGGGGAGGAAATGACCTTCTTCTGGTTACTTTTTTATTATATTGTTATTTCAACAAATGTGTACTAAGAAGACCCTGTCCCTGGCACCTCGTGAAGTGCTGCAGGTGATATCTGTGACAAAACTGATCCACCCTTGCCCTCTGGCACAGGGACCAATGAGGAAGTCACAAAACTAGATGATGACTCATCAGTGTACAAGTGCTCTGAGTGGGGAAGTCCAGGGCCCACAGCAAGAGACTTCACCTGGACTGGGCAATCAGGGAAGACTCCCTGGAGGAGGTGATCTCTGCAGTGGGACCCGGAGGATGAATACAAGTTAGCTGAGTCAGTGGGGAGGGAAGATTGACCAGGCAAAGAGAAGGATCTCTGGGAAGCTTTTGAGGTTATGGGGAGGTGGGTGGGGAGCAAGAGGCTGCAACGTCGAGAAACTGAGAGCTTTAGAGTTGCAGAGTGGCTGACGGCAGGGGAAGTTCCGGGACACAGACCACGTACTGGGCACTGTGCAGGGTGGGCTGGATACCACATTCCCACTCACAGGTGAGGCAAGTGAAGGTCAAGGTCGCTTGGCTGTTGGAGACAGACTTTCAAAGCCCCCAGCTCTTTGCCCTTGGCCAGCTGTTCTCCCACACTCCACCCACCCCCTATTCACCCTGTCAGCTCCAAGAGGTGACTGATGGCACGGAGGGGCCGTGGAGAAGCTGGTCCTTCCTTCTCAGCTGTCGACTGAAAAAAATGTACACCCTAAGAACTGAGAATTATGTTTTAGTCAATGGACAAACTAAGTACTTGAGCACAGAAGACAGCCTCTCAGATAGCTCTGGAGGACTGTTCCAAAGAGGGAAGGGAGGAACTAAGATATATAGACGTTGTTGCAACAAAGACCAGGTAGTTGGAATATTGTTATTCCAACGAGAGAATACTGTTAATTAAAGAAAAATAGATATCTCAAGTTCGTGAATTTAGTGCTTTTCTACATATGGGAAGATGCAAGAGTCTGGGCTCATTGAAGTCATTCCTTTTTTAAAAAACTTTTATATTAGAGTATATTTTATATTGGAGTATATTTTATATTGGACTATAGCCAATTAACAGTGTTGTGACAGTTCCAGGTGGACAGCAAAGAGACTCAGCCAAACATATACATGGATCCATTCTCCCCCAAACTCCCCTCCCATCCAGGCTGCCACATAACATTGAGCAGAGTTCCTGTGCTATACAGCAGGACCTTGTTGGTTATCCATTTTAAATACAGCAGTGTGTGTGTGTACCTATTGATCTCAAATCCTTTGATACATCCCCTAACGTCTAAGCCTGCTCTCCTACAGCTTTTCCATCCTGCATCCCCTGAGGGTGCACAGTCCAGGGTGGCTGCAGTGCCCGCTGGCTCGATGGCCAGGGCATCCTTTAGTGGTATGGCAGGCGGCATTCTTGGCCCACGCGGTCCTTCGTGCCAGCGGTATCCGGGGCCAGGATGTCATCCCCAACCCCTGGACACCAAAAAGCTAAAATGGCCACCACAGTGCCCTTCCTTCTGGAGGACACCCCTTTCTAGATAAAGAGAGGGCTCTCTGCGGCTCAGTCTTCCCCTCAGTTGAACAGAGGCTCTTCTGTCTGTGGAAGAGGTAGCTGTCTGTTGTGACAACCGGCCGAGGTAGAGAGAGACCGAGCAGAGGCGGTGGACGTGAGAAATCTCAGGAGGCCTTTCCCACGACCTCTCTGGGCCTGACAGGGTGGGAGGGGTGAAGGGCAGCTGGGCCCAGCATCTCAAAACACCTGTCACCTTCCAGGCCCTGAGCAAGCGCTTGGCATGTAATCCTACCAGATTCTGGGGATGCATGCTGTCGTGACGTGCATTGGTAATAAACGTCCCCAGGGTCAGGCGGGGTAGGTGACCAGAGCTGGAGAAGTGGCCTCCTAGGGGCTCCCCACCTGTACTCACGGGCTCAGGCAGGTTGAGCTGGGAGCTCACGGTGGACCCTCTTCCTGCCAGCCAGGCCAGTGGGTCTGAGAGTTAAGCCTCACCCCTGGACGTGCAAGGCTTGCTTCAGAGAGAAAAGATGAGTCCCAGGACGTGATGGAGTGAACGTGTGTGTGTGTCCTTCTCTCCAAAGCTGTCACTTTTCTTGGGCAGAGAGAGTAGTGGGTGAGGAGGAAAATAATGAAATCTTAAAGAAAAAAGAGGCCGATTTGCCAGAGGCCAGGCCCACACTTCTGCCTTCCAGTCTCCCAGGTTTCCAGGCCGCTGCCCTAGCTCAGTGAGCGCTGTTTCTCCCACACAAAGGCCCGGCCCTCCCACTCATCTCTCTCCATTGTGTCTCCAGGGGGAGGGTCCTTTGCCCCGAGATAGGCTAACTTGTCCTCTTGACCAGTCGGCATTCATGGACTCTCAGGGGCCGGGGCCTAAAGAGAGACGCCCACCGTGGACCTGATGGGCAGGCGTTGTAATACCCCCGACAGGGGCCACGCCGGTGGGGCCCGGCCGAAAGCCTGGGAGATCAAAGGCCTGGGAACTGAGTCCCCAACAAAGAACCGCCTCCTCCGGGCTTTGCTTCTCTCTAGGGGTTTGAAAGGAGCTGCCAGGGCTGGCTTCAGAGCAAGGGGACGAATGCCAGGGCTCCGCAGGGCGCCTGGGGAGTGAGGCAGGAGCAAATACAGGAGGAGGCTGGGAGGGGGGTGCAGGAGGTATCAGCGTCCAGCCCCTCTTGCTGCTCCTCCGTGGGCCCCCTTGCCAAGGAGGGGCCAGCTTTTAGGCACCGGGCGGGAGACCCACAGCTCAGTCAGTCCCCTATGGAGGCTTCCTGCTCTGAGTGGCAGGGCCCAGCTTTCCCTGATGCAAATAAGAAAAAGAAGGCAAAGAGGGCAAGCAGCCACATTGTGGTGAGCTGACTATCGGCTCCAAGCCTACTGTGCAGTTTAAAGGCCTCCCCAGGGGCCCCTGTGGTCTCTTCTCTGGGAGGCGGCTCTGAACGCTGGGGGAGCTTTGCAAGCATACACTGTCTGCCCAGGGGATTCACACGGCCCAGCCGCCCCTGTGGTCCCGGCTGTGTCCACACCCAGGCTTGGGAGCCAGAACATTGTGCCCAGAAGGCAGGAGGAGGAGCTGGCAGCCTCCGGGTCAGTGTCAGGGAACTGTCCTAAGAAGAGAGGCGGGGCTGGCCACAGAGGGAGCAGGGCTGTGGAAACCACCAGGGTGGCTTCAGCTCTGTGCCCTGGAGTA
>SJYC01012477.1:0-52388 GCA_006408675.1 Madoqua kirkii | reverse complement strand
GATACCAACCAACTAATCTGTTCCTGGATTTGACTTGAATTTTTTTTTTTTTAATGTACATCGTTTCAAAAATAAAACCGCTTGCAAATATTTGTACGTAGATCTTGCACCGCTCATTTCCCATGGAGGCGGGTCTTCACACAGAAAAATAGCAAACCCCTAAGAAAGGAGATTAGGAGTGGTTCAGGATGAAAGCAATCCGTGGTAGGTGGGGCCTCAAGGCTACAGAGCTCTGGAAGCAGCTGGATTTGAGTCCAGTAAGCCCTGTGTTTGTGAGTGTCATGGTTTATAGGAAAAGTTGTATTGAGATGAGGAGACTCTGCATGCCTTGGGAGCAGAGAGGTCTAGCAAATGAGATGTCTCAGTGCTTTACAGTGAGGGGGGAGCCAGGGTTGATGTGGGCAAGACCTTTTGGAGAGATGTTCGTTCCCTATGATTAAAGCAGTGCCTAGAAATGCCTGGAATATCTAACCTTTGGGGTCTGGAAATGTTCTTTGGATCAGCAGGCTTTGGTACTCTTTATGTATAGAAAGTGAAAAGTGTTAGTCACTCAGTCGTGTCTGACTCTTGGCAACCCCATGGACGGTAGCCCACCAGGCTCCTCTGACAATGGAATTCTCCAGGCAAAAATACTGGAATGGGTTGCCATTCCCTTCTCCAGGGGATCTATCCAACCCAGGGGTTGAACCTACGTCTCTGGCATGGCAAGCAGACTCTTTACCATCTGAGTCATATCATATCTTCTCAACACTGCTTCCTCCATACAGGTCTGGGCTTTTTATATCCTTTCACCCCCCTGTTCTTTTTGTATTTGTCTGCTGGTCCCCTGATAACAACTCCAGAAAAAAAGAGAAGGCCCTGAACACTTCTGGCACCTTCTAGGTATCCTGCTAGTCTCTGGAAACTTTGTTTTTGAAATGTCAGAGCTGTGAGCCAGCTTGGCTTCCAGTACAGCTGGAGAGAGGATGAGGACAGTCTAGGCTGCCAGCAGAGAACGAGGCCTTCTGAACTCATCTCGTCCTTGACGGTATTTCCCTGCTGGGTGAAGATTTGAAACATGACCGCGTCGTGCTTTTGATGGCTTCTGATTTGGAAATTTTGTTTAAGGAGTTGTTTCATTTACATCCTTTTAAGACAGTGATGGAAGAAAAAAATGTGCAAAGGAGACCTTCTGAGAATTTCAAACAAAAAATAATCTGTGGATGTGTTGGGTAAAGTCCACACATTCACTAAGGCATTAGTGAATGGAATGTCAGTAGGTAACATGATGATTTCTTTAACCAATGGCTTCTGTGCCTTATTGGCACACTTAGCACTCAGGACTAGTATTTACTGATCCCAGCAAAGTAATTAATCATGGTTGGGTTTGCTTTTTTGGTTTATAACATGAATGATATATATGTTTTAAAATGCTTTTTCCATATACTAAATGCCCCTGATGAGGACAGCAGTCATTAATTAAATGTGTAAGCCCTTAGGTTAAGAATGGGAGTGTCAGTATAGACCCAGTCAGTGTACTTACCTGCTAATGAATGTTAGTTAGTTCACAACTGTACCTTTGAGGTACACACCTGATATTTGTACAGTAAATATTTCACACTGTACATAGAAAAACTGTTGATGTTTATGAGCATTCAGGCTATCAGAGCTATTGCAAGAGCGACAGCTATAGTGTTTTAAACCACTTTTTCTCCCCTTCATGAGATGAAGATTCGTTTTCATTATTTAAGCTAGGATCTTTCTGTGCCTGAGGTTTAATGACAGGAAACGATCATGACTCTTAAACTCCGAGTGAGCTCATAAACCAAAAACCTTTCATGCTGTTTCCAAAACAGATTCAATAAACATCATTTTGTACGCTTCTGTTCCCGGGCTGTGTGTCTTGACTGAATTTGCAAGCGCGTCCATTTGCAAATTCTGAGCCTGAGAGCGTCCGTTAGCCCTCTGCATCCTGTCTGCACACTCCGGGTGTGAGGAACCCGCCTTCCCGGCTTCTCGGTCCCTTTTCCTGTGGCCTCCACCCCCGGGTTAGGCAGCAGCCTGACCTCAGCCAGGAGGAACCCCTGGGCTTTGCTTGCCATCCTCATCTGGATTGGCAAGTCATTTCCTGGAGGAACAGCCTGTCTGCGGAAGAGCTTGGAAAACACCGAACAGAGTCTGCAAAGGCAAGGTCTCTTCTGAAGCCAGCTTGGTCTCTTTCCTGAGTGTTTGACCTGGAGGGAGCCTTTGTAAGAGCCTTCAAAGAGGTGTATCCTGAACTGATTGAAAACCCTGGAGGAGGTCAAGGATTGCAGTCACACTTTTCATTGAGCCTTCAGAGACTGGAACAGTGAACTAAGAATGCTGAGAGGTCTGCCTCGGTGATTTCCCATCAGTGGAGCACTCAACCAGCCACTCATCTCCCCACCAAATATTTGTGGAACTGCCACTGCATTGTAGGTACTTGTGGGTGCTAGGCATGCGGTGATGGGGCAGAAAACCCATGTGCCTGCGTCTCCTGGGGCTTACCATCCAATGGGGAATGGCGGGCAGTCAGGTGAACACAGGCATTTCAAGTAATGAACAACACTGAATGAAATAGAATGGCAAAACACAGTGATTAATGGGTAACGTGTGGGTGACCCTAGACCAGGTAGCTAGAGAAGGTTGCTCTAAATTTGGGATCAGCCTTAAAATCTGCTTTTGTTCCTGCTCAATGCCATAACGAATTACCATGAATGAGGGCTCGCTGGGCTTCCCTGGTGGTCCAGTGGTTAAGAATCCATCTGGCAATGCAGGGGACCTGGTTCAGTCCCTGGTCCAGGAAGATCCCACGTGCTGTGAGCCAAGTGTCTGTGTTCCACAGCTACTGATCCCGCGCGCCTAGAACCTGCGCTGTGAAACCAGAGAAGTCATCGCAATGAGAGGCTCATGCACCGCAACAAAGGGTGGCCCCTGCTCACCACAACTAGAGAGAGCCCGCGCACCGCAACAAAACCTATCACAGCCAAAAAAAGGCAGCGTGCATTTATGATCTCACATTCTGTAGGCTGGAGCGCTGACCTGGGTCTCACTGGGCTAAAGATCTAGGTGTGGGCAGGGCTGCGTTCCTCTCCGGAGGCTCCAAGGGGAGAACCCATTTCCTCACCTTTGGCAGCTTCCAGAGGCCGCCCATGTTCCTTGGCTTGCAGCCTCTTCATCTTCAACACTAAACTCGCAACCATGGGTTGAGTTCCCCTTGCGCTGCATCACCCCAGCCTCCATTCTGCCGCCCTTGTCCACTCTTTCGACCCTTGTGATTCCACTGGGCCCACTGAGATAATCTTTATGTCAAGATTTCCATGGGCCTCTCATTACCATGGCCTCTGCTGCCCCCTCTACTGATGCCTCAGGGAGGAAAGGCCAGCCTCGTGGTGTGCCGGGGATACCAGAAGACTCAGCTGCAGCCAGCAGGTGGGTACTGGTCTCAGTGTCCAGGGAGACCAGTCTGCGGGGCCTGGGGGCCTTTAAACTTGGTGTCCACCCAAAGCTGCCTCTCTTGCTCTTCTCAAACTGTTTCTACAAAACCTCACAGGGAGGGAAGCAGGGATTGGGGGAGCCTGGACAATGGATTCCTTCTGTAGAAAAGATTTCAGTTCTTTTGTTGTTTTATTTATTATTTATTTTTGGCCATGATGGGTCTTTGTTGCTGTTCAAGGACACTCTCTAGCTGCAGAAGGTGGGGGCTCCTCTCTAGTTGTGGAGTGCAGACTTCTCATTATGGTGGCTTCTTGTTGCAGAGCGCAGGCTCTAGGGCGAGCGGGCTTCAGTAGCTGTGGTGCGCAGGCTTATTTGCCCCAGGGCATGTGGGATCTTCCTGGACGAGGGATCGAACCCATGTCCCCTGCATCAGCAACCACTGCACCACCAGAGAAACCCCTCAATTTTTTTTTAATCTTTAAATATTAATAGATTTAAATGTGGCTTTAAAAATAATATTTAATAAGTATAATCATTAGTAATCATTTAATAAATACTACAATTAATCATTTTGTCTTTAGAATCAATATTCAATTTAAGAGACAAGTTAAACTTTTGGGGGGCTTTTAAGTTCAGCTTACACATTTTATTGTTCTTTATATAAGTCTTACACATTATAGCAATAACTTTGGAGGAGCCTTTGAATAATGCTGGGTCCTATTTACAACCTTAGCTCAGCACTTCAAATGCTTTAAATGCATTTATAAATTTAATATATTTATTTCTTTTTAAAGTACTTCAGTTTTTCTGACAGCATGCAAAATCTTCCCCAATCCTAAATTCTTATAGAAACTAATAAATTAAACTTATAAATAAGGGAAACTTTAAATGTTTTTATACTCTACTTAAACTTAGATGTCACTGTTTTAAAATTGCAAGTCTAAATTAACTACTCAATTATGCATTTAAAGTGGAGTTATAAAAGTGACATTCTAATGGGACTTACTCTCTCAAATATCACATCTGAAATATCAAATATGCATTTTGCCTTCCTAACATAAAAATATTAGAGCTATAGTTTTGTTTATTTTAAATCTTTCTCCACTTAAGCCTGAATCTTCCTGGGGTGTTGGTTGTTAAGCTGTTGTCTCAGCTTCCAGCCTTTTCTGTATTTTGGGATGCAGGCTCACAGCCTCTGCACATCACCCGTCTGCTTTGTGAGATGGGCCCGCTGTTGGTTCTGCCAGTGGGGGGGCGCTAGAGGGAACCTGGAAAGCTGGTGGGGGTCACTGCTTCCTGTCTTGTCACCATTGCACGGGCCGTTGGGTCTAGTAGCTGCAGCTCCCTCCAGTTTGCAGGTTTTCCTCCCTCCCAGAACTAACCTTAACATCCTCTCCGAGAGACAGCAGCATCCTGGACTGGGCCCCCTCAGACACTGGCAGTCCAGCTCTCAGCAACGCCCCCACCAACACTTGACACCTCAGTCATTCCCAGTCGTTCCCTTCTATGGGTTGTCGTTGCTTCCTGTAGTTACTTCTGTGATTCCTCGGTGTCAATTCTTTGCCATTTTATTCTTACGTGTCCAATACCTGATTAATAATTGTTCTACTAAATGCTCTGTTAAAATGACAGATGTGGCTTTTGCCCGCTGACTAGACACAGACCAGTGAACCAGGGTTGAAAACTACACGCCTACTAAAGAAGACAGTAGCCATCCCAGGTAACCAAGCTTAGGCATTACCAGAAATTTCCTTTCAATGTGAGACCCAGACCTGCAGACTTTCAGAATGATTCTTCTCATCCCCACCTAAGGTAACCATAGCATTTCAAATAATTTTGATGCTTGTTCCACAGCATTCTTTAAATTACCAGGAGAGCTGACCAACTTGATGGACTTGATTCTTGCCAGTATCCCCAAGAGACACTGGGTGCTATTTATGATTTTTAATCAATGACTTCATAACCTAAAAGATCTGTAAGGAAGTTGCCTAGTTTCCCAGTCCACCTTCAGAAGTATGCCTTTCTCACCACGTCACTCATTCAGTTCAGTTCAGTTCAGTCGCTCAGTCATGTCCAACTCTTTGTGACCCCATGAATTGCAGCACGCCAGGCCTCCCTGTCTATCACCAACTCCCGGAGTTCACTCAGACTCACGTCCATCGCGTCAGTGATGCCATCCAGCCATCTCATCCTCTGTCGTCCCCTTCTCCTCCTGCCCCCAATCCCTCCCAGCATCAGAGTCTTTTCCAATGAGTCAACTCTTCTCATGAGGTGGCCAAAGTACTGGAGTTTCAGCTTTAGCATCATTCCTTCTAAAGAAATTCCAGGGATGATCTCCTTCAGAATAGACTGGTTGGATCTCCTTGCAGTCCAAGGGACTCTCAAGAGTCTTCTCTAACACCACAGTTCAAAAGCATCAATTCTTTGGCACTCAGCCTTCTTCACTGTCCAACTCTCACATCCATACATGACTACTGGAAAAACCATAGCTTTGACCAGATGGACCTTAGTTGGCAAAGTAATGTCTCTGCTTTTGAATATGCTGTCTAGGTTGGTCATAACTTTTCTTCCAAGAAGTAAGGGTCTTTTAATTTTTATGGCTGCAGTCACCATCTGCAGTGATTTTGGAGCCCCCCAAAATAAAGTCTGACACTGTTTCCACTGTTTCCCCATCTATTTCCCATGAAGTGATGGGACCGGATGCCATGATCTTCATTTTCTGAATGTTGAGCTTTAAGCCAACTTTTTCACTCTCCACTTTCACTTTCATCAGGAGGCTTTTTAGTTCCTCTTCACTTTCTGCCATAAGGGTGGTGTCATCTGCATATCTGAGATTATTGATATTTCTCCCAGCAATCTTGACTCATTACATTGGTTCTTAATTTCCTTGGTTCTTCTGGCCTATGTCTAATCACCTTTGAGAAGAATACTAAGCAATGTGAATACCTTGAACCCAACAGTCTCCTGAATTCTTTCATATTCTCAGGAACACATAATTTTTAACAAATACCTAAACTTAAGTCTGATATCAGTTATATATCTTGGAGATAGCTTTGTCTGGAGTCCAAATTATGAGGTCATTCCATTCTCTATAGACTGAACTAGGATCAAGTCAGTTGCCTGCCAACAGAAACTTTTGCTGCCCACTCCAAGGCAGTTTTGAGACAGGCTCAATAAGTGGAAATAGCACATAGCTTCTGGTTCTGGCCATAGGGGAATGACTTCTATCAGATGAACCTTTCTGCCAGAATAATCATAGAAGCTGGATAAAATATATAAAGTAACTGTTTGGAGAAATTGGCAATTACCCAGTGCAGGCAGGATCTGAACTGCTATGATCCCTCCCTAAGAGAAGAGAAACAAATGAGGTAAAACTTCACATTCATCCTGGTTTTTCCAGATGGTCTTTCCCCAAGTCACCGGCAGGGGTGTGAGTAAGATGGAGTGGGTGGCAGCAGCAAGCAGCAGTCTTACTGGACTGAGATCAGAGTTTCAGGCTCGAGAGTAGCTGGGACTTGAAGGAAGGGAGAATGATGGAGAGGACTAAATGGGAAACCTGCATACTCGTTTCCCTCAAGCTGTTGACTGACTCCTAAGCTGGACATAAGAGCTTTCCTGGTGGCTCAGCAGTAAAGAATCTGCCTGCCAATGCAGGAGATGTGGGTTTGATCCCTGGGTCGGGAAGATCCCCTGGAGTAGGAAATGGCAACCTGCTCAGTATTCTTGCCTTGAAAATTCCATGGACAGAGGAGTCTGGTGGGCTATAGCCCATGGGGTCACAAAGAATCAGACACGACTGAGCGCGTGTGCACACACACACACAAGCTGAACATGCAGTGAGAACTCCAATTTACCCAGCAGAAAACCGCAGCTGGGACGCTAAAGAGCAGAACAGATTTCAGCTGTTGCAGAATGCTGAGGAGACAGAGGTTCAAGTCCCACCTCTTGGTTGAGGCCCAAGAAAGCCCACATTATAGGAGTAAGGGTAATGCCCAGTAGCAAGACGGTAGAGTAAAATACAGTGACATCAGAAATTACATTAAATATTAATAAACTAAACACTCCAATGAAAAGACAGAGAAGGTTAGACCAGATTAAAAGATAACAATATTCTGTTTATAAGAGATGCACTTTAAATCTTTGAACAGAGAATGATTGAAAGGTTGGAAACGTATACTGTGTAAATGGTAGCAAAAGAAATGTGGTGTTGCTAATTTGAATCGTGCAAATTTAATAATGATAAAATGTCAATAAAGATATAAAACAATACAAATATAATAAAAGAATCATTTATTGATCAACTATAGTCTATGTACCACCCTAAGTATTTTACAGTCATTGTTTTGTATAATCCTCTGAGAAGTTTCATGAAGAAAAGTTATCATCCTCATTAGGTGAGGAAATTGAAGTGCAGAGAGATTGAGCAATTTGCCTAGAATCACATAACCAGAAAATGAGAGAGATGAGATTCAAATGTAGTTTGGTCTGACCTCTTGCCAGAGAGCTTTTAAATCACTGCTCAGCTTTCTAAGTACAATATTGCCTATGGTATGCTCGTTTGAACAAGCTTGTATGCAGTTGGAGAGGGTCTCTGAAAGCACAGGAGTACACTGTAACCTAAGTGGAGGATATTCTGCGGGGATTCCTGTAAGGGTAGACTGGAATCTTTCAAGACTAAGATCCTAAGGGAGTCTGCTTGACTCATACACACACTCCCGCACATACAAGCTTCTGTGTAAATGCTCCCCTCTTCTGTTACACATGACTCCTGAAAGGCACAGACGCCTTCCAGTTCATGGACTCCCACAGTCTGATTTCTCTGAATTTCTCAGTCCAAATTCTCAAGAATCTTGTCTAGTTCAAGCATGTATCCACCCTTGATTCAATTGACAGGCGGCTGCTAAGGTGTGCCATCTCACTTGGTTTCAGATTCAACTGTTAAATTCTTCCCTTGGAATTGAAGAGGAGGCTCAGCAGTTCTCAGGGTAAAGGAGAGACTTGTTTCTGAGTCTACACATATGCAGGTAGTGGGAACCAGAGCAGGAAAACTCCAGGTAATCCTCCCCAACTCATCTCGAGCTCTGTTCTTCCCTCAAAATGCAAAGATGCTTGGAGGGAAGCATGGGCGGCAGGCTTGTACAGAAGGGACTGGGGGAGCCCAGAGAGAGGGTGGGGACAGATGGGCCCGTCATGCAGGTGGGAGGGAAGAATCTGAAGGGAAACCAGGAGATGAAGCATTTCCTAAAGTGCTTAGTCCTGGGCTGAGGTCTCTCTGCCTTTGAGCTATGATGGGAGTGTTTTCTTTCAGGGAATATTGTCATCAGCTGCCTGTCCTCTTTCTTCCTGGGTAGAAGTAACTGGAAAAGCCTACAGAGAAGACAGGCTGATGTTTGGGGCATCATGTGCTGAGGTGATGGGGAGTCAGGGTGACGCAGGGGCCCTAAGAGTCTTCCAAGCTTCTGGGACCCACCCCCCAAGAATAATTTTGTAACAAGTAAATTGTAAGAACAACATTTAATATTCAGTCAAGGCTAGTATAACACTCAACTCTTTCTATATTCTCTCTTTTAAAACTCCTAACAGTGCAATAAAGGAGAAACATTATTATTCACATTTTAAGCTGAGGCACCCATTCCAGTATTCTTGGGCTTCCCTGTGGTTCAGCTGGTAAAGAATCCACCTGCAATGTGGGAGACCTGGGTTCGATCCCTGGGTTGGGAAGATCCCCTGGAGAAGGGAACCGCTACCCACTCCAGCGTTCGGGCCTGGAGATTTCCATGGACTATGCAGTCCATGGGGTCACAAAGAGTCGGACACGACTGAGCGACTTTCACTTGACTTCACTTCAAGCTGAGGCACAGAGAGGCTGAGCAGCCTGTCCAAGGCCACAGGGCTAATAAGGGGCCACACCAGAACGCGAACCTAGGAGGTCCAGCTCCAGAGGCCTAGCTTTCAACTATACTCTGATAAACTCTTCTTCTACCCTTTGGAACATGTAACCTAAATTACTAAACCAAAGAACAGTGACTGAGAAAGATGAGAGCTAGCTGGGTGGCCCCGTGGGGCCCCTGGCTTTCCCTAGGGTGTCCCACTGGAGGGAAGTTCCCTCTGTGAGGCTCCCCACCAGTGTGCAAGAGGCACCCTGAGGCGCTTCCCCACCACGTTCCTCTCAGAGCCCGTGAGCGCAGGGAGAGAATGAGGTCCACAGGAAAACGAGGGCCCCGTGTATAGTCCTTGCCTCCTTCTCCACTGTCCACCTGCTGCCCCTGTAGCCACACAGACCTTTTTCTCTGCCCAGCAATGCTAGCTGGTGACTTTGGGCAACTTACCTGAACTCTCTTTCCTTCCACTTTTTTTTTTTAGGCAGAGTGACTTGCTTCATGTAATTTCTCAATTGACTTCCCCTCTGTGAACCTGCTTCCTCATCATGAGAATGAGTGATGGGGCCTCACGTACCACTTCCTGTCCCTGCTTTCTCCTTCGAATATGTTAGTTCTCCTGAAGTGCATCAGTGAGAATGGCCCACCAGATACAACAGTGTTCTGAAGTTTACGGTTTTTCCAACTAGAATTTTCACCATACAGGTTTAAGATAGTGACACTGCCATCACTTGTTTGGAAGGAAGCTGCGCTTGCCACTATTTTTTTTTTTCCCCCGTGCTGTGCCGCATATGGGATCTTACTTCCCCAACCTGTGTCCCCTGCAGTGAAAGTTTGGAGTCTTAACACTTGGACCACTACGGAAGTCCAGATCATCACTCATTTGGACACAAATAGCCAGGAGGCACCAGAGATGGCAATGGCAGCCCACTCCAGTACTCTTGCCTGGAAAATCCCATGGGCGGAGGAGCCTGGTAGGCTGCAGCCCATGGGGTCGCGAAGAGTCAGACACAGCTGAGCGACTTCCCTTTCACTTTTCACTTTTATGCATTGGAGAAGGAAATGGCAACCCACTCCAGTGTTCTTGCCTGGAGAGTCCCATTGACAGCAGAGCCTGGTGGGCTGCCATCTATGGGGTCGCACAGAGTTGGACATGACAGAAACAACTTAGCAGCAGCAGCAGCAGCAGGAGGCACACAGTGGTCTTCACTCTCATGGAGCACATTCCATGAGGGGAAGAGAGATTTGGGAATATTAACCAGAAATAAAGGGGGCGATTGAGGCTGTGGGTTCAGAGAAGGGCTCTCTCAGGAGGTGACATTCAAATAAAGACCTCAGTGACAGAAGGAGGCAATCTCTTGGGGATCTGGAAGGGTGGATGGTCCCAAGATAAGATAATAGCTCAACAAAGGTCCTGGGAACAGAATAGGCTCTTGAGAAACAGAAAGAAAGCCATACTCCGTGGACTGTGGTGAGGAAAGGAGGTCAGAGAGAGTGGCCAGCCCAGCAGAGCCTGCACCCATAGTTTATGCTTTGGAAACTAGAGAAAGCATCCATTATTTAACACTCTACTCCTAAACGCTAGCCACACGTGTGTGCAGGCTAAGTTGCTTCAGTCACGACCAACTCTTTGCAGCCCCATGGAGTGTAGCCCATCATGCTCCTCTGTCCATGGGATTTCCCAGGCAAGAATACTGAAGTGTGTAGCCATGCCCTCCTCCAGGGGATCTTCCCGACCCAGGGATCAACCCATGTCTCTTACGTCTCCTCTATTGGCAGGTGGGTTATTTACCACTAGCAGCACCTGGGAAGCCCCTCAAGGGGCACACATCAAGCCAAATTGCCCAAAGGCCCTCACCCACCATAGGGCTTCAGGGGCACCAGACAGGCACTGCCACAGACATTTAGCAAGGGTGCAGGGCTCTCTAGTTACTATGTTCTTTTTTTTCCTGATTGTACAGGATGCAAAATATTGTTCTCTGCTTTGGTCTGTCTCTCTCATCAGATCCAGGCTTTAGCCTCTCCTTCACACTCAGGAAGATTGCTGGGGATGGGAGTAGAAAATGGGAAAAGCAGAAGTTGCTGGAAGATATCTTTTGTCTTGTGAAAGCCTGGGTTCCTTGAGGAAATGATGCTGTGTATCCTGAAGGGGAGGGGAAGGTTTCCTTGGCAACAGACTTCCCCAGGAGCCATTACCAGAAAGCAGTGAGAGCCAGAGGTTCAGACTTTCTCTGAGGGAGACTCCTGTGATCCTCCAATGACCCTGGACCATGGGGGAGGGAGCCCCCCCAAATGAATAAGATTGGGATTCCGAACCATCAGTCTACCTGGGCAGGCTGAGTTAGATAAGACTGGGCTTACAAAAAGGAGAAATGGGTCCGTTCTTGCACACTCAAGCTTGTAGTTGCGAATGAACACCCGATATATAAACAGCGATGCTGACTTGCTATAGGCACATCCACACGGGACGTGACAATATACAAGGCTCTCTGTAAGCTCTTCTGGGCTAGACTTAGGCTGGTTCAGATCTCCTGCCTTCACTTGCCAGCTTCCCTGCTTAAGATCTCTAAGATCTAGGTCAAGTTACGTAATCACAGCTCAAACCTGCCACATAGGCTTGTTATTAGGGTCAAATGTGAGTATTTTGAAACAGGGCTTGGTACTTAGTACGCACTCAGTAAATACGGGCTGGTCATGAGAATATGTCCTTTAGTTGACAAAGCAGGGAAGGGTCAGTGTGAAGGGGCTGGTGTCTCAGGTTGAGGAGCAAGCAGGTGGGATGTTGGTAAAAGTGTATCCCTTCTGAACCAAATTGTGTAAACCAAGCAGTATAGAATATTCTAGGTCAGTGATTTTTTTTGGAGGGGGTGGTGCTGCATCTTGAGTGATGCAGGATCTTAGTTCCTTGACTAGAGACTGAACTGGTGGTCCCTGCAGTGGTTAAGCTTGGAGTCTTAACCACTGGACTGCCAGGGAAGTCCCATAGGTCAGTGCTGCTTGATGGGAGCAGAGGCCAAGAAAAGGTGTGAAGGAGGAGGGAGTGATTTTGCCCCCAGAGAACATGGAACAGTACCTAGAGGCATCTTTGGTTGTCAGAGCTCCTGGCATCCTGTGAGTAGAGGCCAGGGATGCAGGCTTCAGTTATTCGTTTATTTTTGGCTGAGCTGTGTCTTCATTCCTTCGAGGGCTTCTACGGTTTGGTTACAGCGCACCGCTCCTCATTGCCGAGTTTTCTGATGTTGTGGAGCAGGGGCTTTAGGGTATGTGGGCTTCAGTAGTTGCAGCTCATGGGCATAGGCTAGTAGTTGTTCAAGGGTTAGATACCCCACGACATGTGGAATCTTCCCAGACCAGACCTCTAACCCATGTCCCCTGCATTGGCAGGCAGATTCTTATATACTGGACCACCAGGGAAGTCCTGTTAGCAGAATTTTAAATACCCTAATCAAGGCCTACTCTCTGGGATTCTCTCCTAAGCCCTATGAATGTGGGAAAGCTGCATCAGAAGTTGTTCACCAGCATGCACCGTGTCACAAAGAAGAGAACTGTTTAGGGTACGGGGTTTGCTGCATGGTTGTGGGGGCCTCTGTGTGGAGGAGAATTGGGGAGCCCTGCCCACCTAGCAGCCCTGCTGTCTGTACTTCTGGCCTAGCTTTCAACTATACTCTGATAAACTCTTCTTCTACCCTTTGGAACATGTAACCTAAATTACTAAACCAAAGAACAGTGACTGAGAAAGATGAGAGCTAGCTGGGTGGCCCCGTGGGGCCCCTGGCTTTCCCTAGGGTGTCCCACTGGAGGGAAGTTCCCTCTGTGAGGCTCCCCACCAGTGTGCAAGAGGCACCCTGAGGCGCTTCCCCACCACGTTCCTCTCAGAGCCCGTGAGCGCAGGGAGAGAATGAGGTCCACAGGAAAACGAGGGCCCCGTGTATAGTCCTTGCCTCCTTCTCCACTGTCCACCTGCTGCCCCTGTAGCCACACAGACCTTTTTCTCTGCCCAGCAATGCTAGCTGGTGACTTTGGGCAACTTACCTGAACTCTCTTTCCTTCCACAAAATGCAACAAATTATGCCTACCTTGCAAGATTAGAGAAAAAATAATATATATATGTGCACACACTTGTATACACTATATACTGCTTACTTACACACACATGTATGCATACAAATGGCATAGAAAAGGTTCAGGCTGTCTCTGGGTTAGGTAAAGTCACAGATGTTCCTAGCAGCCTTAGGTGTAATAGCCAAAAACTGGAAACCTAAACATCCATAGATTGATGAATGCTGAGACAAAATGAGATATACCCACACAGTGAAGCTCTACTTGGCAACAAAAAAGGAATAAACTACTGTCTCAGGCTACATCTTGGGCCGACTTCAAAAAGTGTCAGGCTAAGTGAAAGAAGCCAGACACAGGGGACTGTTTATTGCATGATTCATTTATGTGAAATGTCCAACAAAGACACATTTATAAAGATAGAAGGCAGATGGGTGATCGCCTGGGGTAGGAAGTGGGAGTGGGGATTAATGATAAGTGGGCATCAGTGGTCTTATCACAGGGATAAATATGTCCTAAAGCTGATTTATGATGATGATTGTACCACCTGGAAAGTTACTAAAATGTAACTGTGCACTTGACATTGCATTTTTTTCTTTTTTTATCGTGGTTAAATATACATAAAATTTGCTGTTTTAATCTTTCTTAGGTGTATAGATCAGTGGCATTAAGTAAACACATTGTTGTACAACCATCACCACCATCTGTCTTCAAAATATCTTTGTCTTCCCCAGCTGAAACTCTGTACCCAGTTAAGCAAATATTATTCCTCATTTCTCTCCTCTAGCCCCTGGAAGCCACCGCTCTATCTTCTATCTCCTGTATTTGACTGTTCTGGGCTCCCTGTTTAAGTGGAATCATACAATATTTGTCCCTCTGGGACTGACTGATTTTGCTCCGAATAATGTCTTCAGAGTTCATCTGTGTTGTGGTTTGTGTCAAAATTTCTTTCCTTTTGAAGGATGAGATATATTGCAGTGAAGGTATGCACCACATCTTGTTTATCTTCCTTCAATGGACATTTGTGTTGTTGGTGGCTCAGATGGTAAAGAATCTGCCTGTGATGCAGGAGACCTGGGTTCGATTCCTGAGTTGGGAAGATCCCCTAGAGGAGGGCAAGGCAATCCACTTCAGGATTCTTGCCTGGAGAACCCAATGGACAGAGGAGCCTGGCAAGCTGCAGTCCATGGGCTTGCAAAGAGTCGGAAACGACTGAGCGGCTAAGCACATTTTTTGACTACTGTGAATGATACTTATATGAATATTGCTGTATAAAGATCTAGAAGTTGGTGGGTTTATGCTATGTAAAACATGTCTAAATAAAATTATTTTAAAAATAAAACTTTTTTCAAAATCTAAAAAGCCAATAAATGATAGATATTGTTATATCAGTAACTGAGAGTGATAAAGTTGATCAAGGAAGTGAATTTTAAAAAATTAATTAAAAAAGACATGGTCTTGGTTACATAAAGGAAAAACACAGTAAAGTACAAAGAAGAAAAAAAATCTGAATCTTACTTGATACCCACTGAAAGACTACTTTACAAGAATTACCAAATTTTAATTTTACTTGAAATTAGTAGAAGAACTGAACCGAAATGAAGAAACTGCTGAACTTCAGATGTTAATCCAGAACAGAAATTCATTCCTAAACTCTCTCTCCAAAGGCAAAAGAAAGTTATGGAAAAATATAGAGGTTGGGTTGAGACCCATGGTTTTCTCTTTCATTTCATGTCTCTTAACAGTCAAGGTTTAATCCCCCAGATGGGCAACTGTTTCATAAAAATCAGAGGATACTTCTGATGTTATTTAAAACTAAGTACCAGAACTTTTAGATGAAAAACAAAGGAACAATATTGAAAATGTAGCAAACTTTTAAAACAAACTTCTAAGAGGAATGATTAGGGACTGACTAGTTTGTAAGCCAAATAACTACAAAGATGACAAATCTCTTACTTAGAAGGCAGGAGAAAGTGATTGTAGCTAGTGTCTAAAAGAAATCCGAGGAAGCGGCCCATGAATTCTGAGTATCAGTCAGTTTTCTCCTTCTTCTGAATTAACTGGTTCTTGTTTTTGAATACATCTTCTCCATCTTGAACTTTTTTCACCGAAATGAATGGAATACACACTCTCCATGTTCTGCTGTCGTTATCCTCTGTAAAAAAGAATCCCCCAAACTTAATAAGGCAAAAAATTGAGCTGTATGTTCTTTCAAAGTCACACTGGGGAATTATTTAACAAGTTCACCTGAAGATTATTGAATTTTCTGGGAGAATGTATTGCTGTTTGACTTTACCATTTATTATTTGATCATAGCTCAGATACTGCAAGCACAGCGTTAAGCCTTAGCCACTCAGTTCTGTCCGACTCTTTGTGACCCCGTGGACTGTAGCCCTCCGGCACCCCGTCCATGGGATTCTCCAGCAAGAATACTGGAATGGGTTGCCATTCCCTCTCCGCAGATACTGCAAAGACACATGTTCATTTGTATTTTTCCATTTGGTAGGAAAGATAATCCCAAGGGTCATGGCTTTATTAGCTTGCACAACATTAACCAGTTTCTTCTGTAACCTAGCTATCTTATTCTAACATTCTTTTTTTTGTTTTGAAATGCTTTTCCTGGTGGATTATATAAACTCTTTTTTACCCTAATGCTCTTGGAATCAGTCTTACTATCTAATGGTTCCATCCTAAATTAGTGAGCTGATCAAAACATTTGATACAGTTTATATTTGAATGAGTCATGATTTCATCATTTCAATGATTATAATTTGATTTTGCTGGTAGACTCAGATGATACTCTTTCCTCCCATCTTCCATGAAGGGTCACCTGGGGAGCCTATTTAGAATGTAGATGCTCCAGCCCACCACTCAAAATCTAATTTGGGGGGTTTGCCTAGCACCTAATGGTATGCATTTTCAATAAGCACCCCAGGAGATTCTGGTGGTCCACTGACCAGGCATCTTGAGAAAGTCCTCCAGTAAACTGCATGGTGACGACGGTCCCAATGCCCACTTGATTCTCACCCTGAGAACAGAGAGGACTGGGGTTAAACGCTGAGGACTTGGGATGGACTGGAGTCCCAACAGTGTATTTACCTAAGCTTCAACTTGGAGACGGCAGTTGATCTCAAATGCTCATCCACCTACTGGCTATATCAGAACAAGGGCTGGGTGGAATCAGGAGTGGGCAATCAGGAATCTGATTATGGAGGTTGACCATTGAGAAATTGCTATACTCAACTCTTTTATCGACCTTACAAAAACAGCAATTTTGTATGGTTTGACCTGGTAATTCCTCAGGTATTTCTAATTTGAAGCTACTTTAGCAATCAATGTGTAAATATGATAGTTGAGACATGGAATTTCCAGTATAGGGGGACATGCTTTGTAGGTTTCATCAGACTTAAAGCAAAAAAAAAAACCTACAAAAAACTAAGGACTCTTTTTCCAGAGAAAGGTACAAAGTCCAAATTTTTGCAAAAAATCTAGGGGGATTTATGGATTCCTTGAAAGTGCAAGAACTTTCAGTTCAGTTGCTCAGTCGTGTCCGACCCTTTGCGACCCCATGAACTGCAGTGTGCCAGGCCTCCCTGTCCATCACCAGCTCCCGGAGTTCACTCAAACTCATGTCCATCGAGTCCGTGATGCCATCCAGCCATCTCATCCTCTGTCGTCCCCTTCTCCTCCTGCCCCCAATCCCTCCCTGCATCAGAATCTTTTCCAATGAGTCAACTCTTCACATGAGATGCCAAAGTATTGGAGTTTCAGCTTTAGCATCAGTCCTTCCAAGGAACACCCAGGACTGATCTCCTCTGAATGGACTGGTTGGATCTCCTTTCAGTCCAAGGGACTCTCAAGAGTCTTCTCCAACACCACAGTTCAAAAGCGTCAATTCTTCAGCAAGGACTTTAGGCTACTCCTATTTTATAAATTTTTTTCTGAAGGTCACATGCTTTAGAGATGAAACTTTGCTGCCCCCTGCTGCCAAATGATTCTCTAGACAGCTTCTCTTGACTCCGGCCTGTCAAGTTTGGAGTTTTGAATGGACTAGAACCAGCTGTCATCCCACACCTGTTGGAATCCAATCCTAGGCAGGAATGGGCCCCCTGAGTGTATTTAATTACCATGTACACAGTTGCAGTGAATTCTTGTTAGTGCTGAAGGTAGGGAAGTTCTGTGCTTTGATGGCACACTATGCCTTGTCTAGTCCGGAGCACACCCTTCAGGGTTATCAGATTCTCATTCTAGGGAAGCTACTTTACAGCTCCGCCCTATAGATAACTGAGAGCAATACAAAATAATTCTTGTTTCTAGAAATACAAATTATGTCCTGTGGGGAGAGACTGACTTGACTTCCCTCTCCCACCAAGGAAGAAGCCGGACATTTGTGTAGATATTCCCAGTCTCTAAGTGTGTCTGTTCTTTAGGTTCTGCTTTGGATGGATTATAGCATCTGACTGGGTCCCTCATCAACAATTAAATAAAACCTTTATTGCATGCTCATTTGATATCTGTGTTGTTGTTCAGTTGCTCAGTCATGTCCGACTCTTCTCGACTCCGTGACTGTAACACACCAGGCTTCCCTGTCCTTCGCCATCTCCCGGAGCTTGCTCAAACTCATGTCCACTGAGTCAGTGATGCCATCCAGCCATCTCTTCCTATGTTGTCCCCTTCTCTCCTGCCTTCAGTCTTTCCCAGCATCAAGGTGTTTTCTAATAAGTTGGCTCTTCGCACCAGGTGGCCTAAGTATCGGAGTTTCAGCTTCAGTATCAGTCCTTCTGATGAACATTTAGGACTGATATTCTTCAGGATTGACTGGTTTGATCTCCTTGCAGTCCAAGGGACTCCCAAGAGTCTTCTCCAATACCACAGTTCAAAAGCATCAATTCTTTGGCGCTCAGCCTTCTTTATGATCCAGCTCTCACATCCATACATGGTTGCTGAAAAAACCATAGCTTTGACTGTAGGGACCTTTGTCGGCAAAGTAAGTGTCTCCGCTTTTTAATATGCTGTGTTAGGTTGGTCATAGCTTTGCTTCCAAGGAGCAAGTGTCTTTCAGTTTCATGGCTGCAGTCACCATTTGCGTGATTTTGTAGCCCAAGAAAATAAAGGCTCTCACTGTTTCCTTTGTTTCCCTGTCTATTTGCCATGAAGTGATGGGACTGGATGCCATGATCTTAGTTTTTTGAATGTTAAGTTTTAAGCCAGCTTTTTCACCCCTCTTTCACCTTCATCAAGAGGGTCTTTAGTTCCTCTTTGCTTTCTGCCATAAGGGTGGTGCCATTTGCATATCTGAGGTTATTGATATTTCTTCCAGCAATCTTTTTTTTGTAGCTTAATTTTATTTTTAAAATTTATTTTTTTATTGAAGGATAATTGCTTTACAGAATTTTGTTGTTTTCTCTCAAACCTCAGCATGAATCAGCCATAGGTATACATATATCTCCTCCCTTCTGAACCTCCCTCCCATCTCCCTCTCTATCCCACCCATCTACATTGATACAGAGCCCCATCTTTAGTTCCTCTTTGCTTTCTGCCATAAGGGTGGTGCCATTTGCATATCTGAGGTTATTGATATTTCTTCCAGCAATCTTTTTTTTGTAGCTTAATTTTATTTTTAAAATTTATTTTTTTATTGAAGGATAATTGCTTTACAGAATTTTGTTGTTTTCTCTCAAACCTCAGCATGAATCAGCCATAGGTATACATATATCTCCTCCCTTCTGAACCTCCCTCCCATCTCCCTCTCTATCCCACCCATCTAGATTGATACAGAGCCCCAGTTTGAGTTTCCTGAGCCATACAGCAAATTCCCTTTGGCTATCTATTTTACATATGGTAATATAAGTTTCCATGTTATTCTCTCCATACATCTCACCCTCTCCTCCCCTCTCCCCATGGCCCATGTCTATTCTCTATGTCTGTTTCTCCATTGCTGCCCTATAAATAAATTCATCAGTGCCATTTTTCTAGATTCCGTATAAATGTGTTAGAATACGATATTTATCTTTCTGACTTACTTCACTCTATATAATAGGTTCTAGCTTCGTCCACCTCATCAGAATTGACTCAAATGTGCTCCTTTCTATGGCTGAGTAATATTCCACTGTGTATATGTACCACAACTTCTTTATCCATTCATCTGTGGATGGACATCTAGGTTGCTTCCATGTTCTAGCTATTGTAAATAGTGCTACAATGAACGGGACACATGTGTCTTTTTCAGTTTTGGTTATCTCAGGGCATATGCCTAGGAGTGTCTCCCAGCAATCTTGATTCCAGCTTGTACTTCATCCTGTCCAGCATTTCTCATGATGTACTCTGCATATAAGTTAAATAAGCAGAGTGACAATATACGGCCTTGATGTACTCCTTTCCCAATTTGGAACCAGTCCATTGTTCCATGTCTGGTTCTAACCGTTGGTTCTTGACCTGCATACAGATTTCTCAGGAGGCAGGAGGTAGGTCTGTATGAGATCCATAAGTTGACTCTTAAAAATTATCCTTTAACAAAGGCCAGGATCATATTAGAGATCTCTGATTCCTTTCCTTGAAAGTTCATATTCTGATTAAGAAGACAGTTTTGCTAGTAACTCTGAGTACTGAGAAGTCTGCTCCTTCCTCTCCCCGTCCCCGCCTTCCTCATCCAGGTAGCATACCACCTCTTTGGCTCAGAGGAAAATGTTAGTTGCTCAGTCGTGTCCAACTCTTTGCAAACCCATGGACTGTAGCCCACCAAGTTCCTCCATCCATGGGATTCTCCAGGCAAGACTACTGGAGTGGGTTGCCATTTCCTTCTCCAGGGGATCTTCCCAACCCAGGGATGCACCTGAGTCTCCGTCACTGCACACAGACTCTTTACCGCCTGCGCCACTGAGAAAACCCTGCCTCAGGGGAGTACGGGGCAGGAGCAAAATGAAGCAAAACAACGCAGGGCTCTATGAATCTTTCCCGGCTTTGTTTTCCTAAAGTGTCAGTCCACAGAAGAATTCGGAGGAGCAGGGGAGCAGGAGAGGACCCACGTCCTGGAGAAATGGGAGATGGACCTTTCCTTTGACAAGCTGTGAGGTTGCCTCAGGCTAGGGGAAGGAGACAGAGGCAGGAGCATCAGGACCAGGCCCTGAGAGGCGAGGCTCCAGGGTCAGATGGATGGAACAGGAGCCAGGCCTGGCCTGGAAGCCCTGCTAGCCCCAGTGGACAACTGGTGCTGTAGTTGTGTGGTGTGTGTGTGTATGGTATGTGTGTGTGTGTGGTGTGTGTGTGTGTCGGGGGGTGCGTGTGTGAAAGAAGTTTACCTTTAGCTTTCTGGGCTATTTAAAACCCTCAGGTCTTGACTCAAGAGGCCAACTCATTCTTAAAAGTTCATTTGTGTTCTGGGGGCTGCTTGTGAAAACAAGTGTTTCAGAAACCTATCGTGTCAGGTTAGTTGGTGTACATATTGTTTATTCATTCATCCCTATCTAATTTATGTGGGTAGTGAGGGATTAAAAAAGGATTGCAAAACACTGGCCCTATAGGCATTAAAAAGTCAACTTCTTTAATCAGCTGAAAAGCAAAACAAAGACCCAGTCAATTCCAGTTCGATTAGTCTAGATGTATTCAGAAAACCTTCCTTCTTTCCTCTTTTTCTTTCACCATGGCTCCAAAGGAATTTCAGATGTGTTTGGAAAAAATCTTACTTTCAAGTTCCTAACTAGTCTAAAGGGAAAGACTGGTTACCACCTTTAAGCACTTCTGGTGGGGCTCCAGCTACCTTAGGGAGACACCTCAAGTGAAATGGCCAGTCCAGGGAAGGAAACGGGGACGGAGACAAGGAGACAGACCTCCTCAGACAGAGGCTCCCTCTCTATTTTTAAATCAACTCCTGTCAGGCTAGAGCAGCCAGAGGAAGGGGTGGGGCGGGGAGGATAAGGCTTATTTTTCAGGATTGTGAGATCTATTTTTCAGAGCAGTTTTATTCTTCAGCTTTCAGCAGTATAAATGCTGTGAAGATCAGACTTGCAGACCCACTTTTATTTTAAAACGTACAAATCCCTACCCAGACCAAGAAAAAATTTTTTTGATTATATATCATTTTCTGCCAAGGCTACCATCATCACTTTATACTGTAATCCTGCTGGCCCCATGGACAAAAGTTAATTTTGAAACTGTGACGATAGTGTAACATACATCCATGAGGACTGACTGGGAGTGAGATGTACTATTAAAGACAAAGGAAGATCAAATTTGAAAATTTCCTGAGCAGACAAAACCAGTTTGGTCATACAAGCAAAGCTTAATTTGGCTTATTTTGCAAGACCAGCGAGGCAAACTTGACCCGAGTCACTTCTTGCTTATGCCTCTGAAAACTATAAGCGAAACTTCAGTTGTTCCCCAAAATTAATATGAAGTAACCACTAAACAACTCTCTTTAAGAAAATTTAATATTGTGACCAATAACTGCAGAATAAGCACTGTCTTCACACTAGACAAACTGCATTATAACAATACACCTCTGAGCCTCATTCCATGTTTTGGTTTGAATGTGCCTGGTTTGCAAGTTTTCTGTGTGTGTATGTGATAAACTTTTACCAATGACTACTTCAATGATTCATTGGTTTTACTTCCTCTTTTTTTTTTTTTTCCTGAACTTTTGACAGTGTCAAGAAAGTAACCCAAAACAGAGGCAGAATATTTTTTAAAACATTGTTATGGCTTATTCTGGGACTAATACCAGTATTTCATTCCTGGAAGGTTAATTTAAAAATTAAGGTGGACTTTTGTAAAACAACTACATGTCTTACCAAATTTTATATTCCACTTAAGGTAGCTGAGTCTGTTTTAGAAGAGACAGACCCATTGAACTGAAAGTTGAACCATAAAGAAGGTTGAGCACCAAAGAAGTGATGTATTTGAACTGTGATGCTGGAGGAGACTCTTCCTTTGGACAGCTAAGAGATCAAACCAGTCCATCCTAAAGAAAATCAATCCTGAATATTCACTGGAAGGATTGATGCTGATGCTGAAGCTCTAATACTTTTGGCCACCTGATGGAAACAGTTGACTCGCTGTAAAGACCCTGATGCTGGGAAAGACTGAGGGCAGGAGGAGAAGGGGGTGACCGAGGATGAGATGGTTGGATGCCATCACCGACTCAGCTGACATGAGTTGAGCAAGCTCCAGGAGATAGTGAAGGACAGGGAAGCCTGGCACGCTGCAGTCCATGGGGGCACAAAGAGGCAGACACGACCGAGTGACTGAACAGCAAGACCCACGGAGAGCTTACTAAAAATGATTCTAATTGCCCCACAATAGAGGCGACGATTACTTATAGAACTCACCTAGGGAGTTTGTGGACTAAGGAGAGAGGAGGGTAGCCATTGCCCAAGAACTGGGGAGAACAGAGACTTCTCATCAATTTATCTGTTTGGGAGTAAATTCAGCTGGTTTTCTGGTTTCACATCTTTGCCTGTTTGGCTCCTTTCTCTTTGGGCCTGATTGCATCCTGTGAGATGCAGGCTTGCAGGCCCCAGGGAAGAGGCCACAGCCTAACTACGAGCGAGAATGAGCCCTCACTTTCTACTTCCCGAAAGAACAAGATATTAACTTTATTTCAACTAAAAACTAGTGCCTAGGATGGTGCTTTCCTCCCAATACAGTGAGTTACATAGTCTCCAAAACAGAACAAAGATAAGGCAAAGATCAAAGTAGTCATTTTATTAAAAATAACTTGCAATATCTATTTTTCGTTTTGATTAAGGGTACATTTTAACAGTACTCAGGTTTCTCCTGAGGAACCCATATGCAGGTCAAGAAGCAACCGTTAGAACTGGACATGAAACAACGGACTAATTCAAGATTGGGAAGGGAGCACAACAGGGTTGTGTATTGTCACCCTGCGTATTTAACTCACATGCAGAGTACATCATGTGAAATGACAGGCTGGACGAATTGCAAGGTGGAATCAAGATTGCTGGGAGAAATATCAACAACCTCAGGTAGGCAGATGATATCCCTCTAATGGCAGAAAGTGAAGAGGAACTAAAGAATCTCTTGATGAGGATGAAAGAGGAGAGTGAAAATGCTGGCTTGAAATTCAACATTCAAAAAACAAAGATCATGGCACCCAGTCCCATCACTTCGTGGCAAATAGAAGGGAAAAAAGCAGAAGCAGTTACAGATTTTGTTTTTTGGTCTCCAACATCACAGTGGACAGTGACTGCTGCCGTGAAACTGACACTTGCTCCTCGGAAGGAAAGCGATGACAAACCCAGGCAGCGCATTGAAAAGCAGAGACGTCACTTGGCCAGCAAAGGTCTGTATAGTAAAAGCTATGGTTTTTCCAGGAGTCATGTATGGATGTGAGAGTTGGACCACAAAGAAAGCTGAGTGCTGAAGAATGATGCTTTTGAACTGTGGTGTTGGAGAAGACTCTTGGGAGTCCCTTGCACTGCAAGGAGATCAAACCAGCCCATCGTAATGGATCCTAATAAGCAACACTGAATATTCACTGGAAGGACTTATGCTGAAACTGAAGCTCCAGTATTTTGGCCACCTGATGCAAAGAGCTGACTAATTAGAAAAAGATCTTGATGCTGGGAAAGATTGAGGGCAGAAGAAGGTGGCAAAGGATGAGATGGTTAGACAGCACCACCAACTCAATGGACATGAATCTGAGCAAACCCTAGATGATAGTGGAAGACAGAGTAGCCTGGTATGCTTCAGTCCCTGGGGTCACAAAGAGTTGAACATAGCCCAACAAATGAACAGCAACTTTTAGGATGAAGATATTGGTGTGATATAGAGGCTAAGGGGGTATCCAGAATTGACAGAAGTGGGTAGCTGTGTCAGTCTGGCATTTGGTCTAAATTAATACTCAATAGGATGCCAAACTACCACACAGTTGCACTCATCTCACACGCTAGCAATGTAATGCTCAAAATTCTCCAAGCCAGGTTTCAGCAATACGTGAACCATGAACTTCCAGATACTCAAGGTGGTTTTAGAAAAGGCAGAGGAACCAGAGAGCAAATTGCCAACATCCAATGGTTCACAGAAAAAGCAAGAGAGTTCCAGAAAAACATCTACTTCGGCTTTACTGACTATGCTGAAGCCTTTGACTGTGTGGATCATAACAAACTGTGGAAAATTCTGAAAGAGATGGGACTACCAGACCATCTGACCTGCCTCTTGAGAAACCTGTATGCAGGTCAGGAAGCAACAGTTAGAACTGGACAGGGAACAACAGACTGGTTTCAAATAGGAAAAGAAGTACATCAAGGCTATATTGTCACCCTGCTTATTTAACTTATATGCAGAGTACATCTGGAGAAGGCGACGGCATCCCACTCTAGTACTCTTGCCTGGAAAATCCCATGAATGGAGGAGCCTGGTGGGCTGCAGTCCATGGGGTTGCAGAGTCAGACAAGACTGAGCGACTTCACTTTCACTTTTCACTTTCATGCGTTGGAGAAGGAAATGGCAACCCACTCCAGTATTCTTACCTGGAGAATCCCAGGGACGGGAGAGCCTGGTGGGCTGCTGTCTATGGTGTAGTACAGAGTCGGATATGACTGAAGTGACTTAGCAGCAGTAGCAGCAGAGTACATCAAGAGAAATGCTGGGCCGGATGAAGCACAAGCTGGAATCAAGATTGCAAGGAGAAATATCAATAACCTCAGATATGCAGATGACACCATCCTTGTGGCAGAAAACGAAGAACTAAAGAGCCTCTTGATGTAAGTGAAAGAGGAGAGTGAAAAAGTTGGCTTAAAGCCCAACATTCAGAAAACAAAGATCATGGCAACCGGTCCCATCACTTCATGATAAATAGATGGAGAAACAGTGGAAACTGGCAGACTTTATTTTTTTGTGCTCCAAAATCACTGCAGATGGTGACTGCAGCCATAAAATTAAAAGACGCTTACTCCTTGGAAGAAAAGTTATGACCAACTTAGACAGCATATTCAAAAGCAGGGAAATTACTTTGCTAACAAAGGTCCATCTAGTCAAGGCTATGGTTTTTTCAGTAGTCATGTATGGATGTGAGAGTTGGACTATAAAGCAAGCTGAGCACCAAAGAATTGATGCTTTTGAACTGTGGTGTTGAAAAAGACTCTTGAGAGTCCCTTGGACTGCAAGGAGATCCAACCAGTCCATCCTAAAGGAAATCAGTCCTGAATATTCATTGGAAGGACTGATGTTGAAGCTGAAACTCCAATACTTTGGCTACTTGATGCGAAGAGCTGACTCATTTGAAAAGACTCTGATGCTGGAAAAGATTGAAGGCAGGAGGAGACAACAGGGGATGAGATGGTTGGATGGCATTACCGACTCAATGGACATGAGTTTGTGAAACTCTGGGAGTTGACAGGAGGCTGGCATGCCGCAGTCCATGGGGTAGCAAAGAGTCAGACACCACTGAGCAACTGAACTGACTGACTGAGAATGCCAATCAAGGAGCATGGTTTTGGTCAGATCTTTGCAATCACTACTAAGATGCGATCTAAGGCAAAAACTCCAAGTGACTTTGCAAGATAAATGTGAGTTTACTAATAGAAAGAACAGGGCACACTCATCTGCTAAATGGAGCAGAGAGACCCTGCTGAGCCCCTGGTCGATCCTGTAATTCAGCTGTATTGACCTGAGGGAGACCTCCTGAGGGTGGGCCGGCAGGAGCACGGCTGGTGTTCTGTGTTTTGTGGGTCGACTGGGGGGCAGTGGAATGTGTGTGGCACTGAATCAGGATGACTCCTTTAAGCCCCACCCTTCCATACAACCTGTTCTTTAACTCGACATTGATTTTCAATCTTGCTGTGATTAATGTCCACCTCCTCTCATCTTTAGAGCTTCCCTGATGGATCAGTGGTAAAGAATCCAAAAGCAACGTAGGAGACACAGGAGATGAGGATTCCATCCCTGGGTCAGGAAGATTTTCTTAGAGGAGGAAATGGCCTCCCATTCACCCACTCACAAAATATATAATTTTCACAGTCCAGATGGATAGGGGAAACCACTCACAAATTCTGTGGCAACAGCAAGTTCTAAGCAACAGCAGGTTTTTGATAAGATACTTTTGACCATGGCCCATGCTTCAATTTTTCAAATCAGAGTTCATTCCGAAGCTTGTCATACAGTTTGATAATTATGAGAATGCATCATGTATATATTTTTTCTTTTTTAAAGTCTTTCCTAACTGGTCCAAGCATTAATAAACGTTACCCATTACTTATTAAAACCTAAATATCAAATTCTAGTCCCCACTTTATAAGTAGATAAACGGATACAAAGATAAAGAGAAGTGATTTGTCCATAGTCAGTCAGGGGTAAAATCTAAATCTCTTAGCTCCTAATTTAGTGGTTTATATGCTAAATTATGCCTCTTCAGGCCCTCTGAGAACACTATCCTGAAACTTTAAGCAAAATGAGCCCCACATACACTCTCACCAGAAAAATTAATTAGATAATTTATCAAGTGTGAAAACAACATCAGAATATTCTGTACAATTGATCAAGGACTTTAAAATAGTTATAAAAAAACATTCCTTCAGGCAAAATAATTAAGTCTGAAATTCAACAGGACAGATTTACACATTTAAAACTAGTGTAAAGTAAGGACTACAATTTCAGCTATAATGCAAATATCACATTTCCCCAGAGTTTAAAACAACTCGCTTAAAGCTGTTCAATTATTTTAGCAGTGCAATTTTAAGAGAAACGAAACTTGAACAAGTCTCATTAAAAGTAGCACTCAAGTGATAAGGCAAATGTAACAAAGTGCTATTTGTGAATTCTAGGCAGTGATCACTGTAAAATTTTTTCAATAATTCTGCATATTTGAGAAATTTCATAATAAAGTGCTGGGGGGAAAAAGTAAACCACCAAACAACCCCCCCATATCTAGTCCTTACCAGAAAACATTACATGACAAATAACCTACCGAAAAATGGTGAACCTCAGCGTTCATGCTCGTGAGAGCTGGGTGCCAGGCGGGGCCTCAAGTCTGGGGTTTTTGCCTGGGTCAGAACCCTGCCTGCTGCTCATCGCTGACATGCATCTCAGGGCTCGAGGAAGTGCTGATGTGCGTTCGGGACCACTGATAGCATCTTTCCTGGAAGACAGAAATCCACCTGCCCTTTTCCCCACGGCGCTCGATTTAGCTTTTATCCTGAAATCTCGGAGACAGTTGGGGAGGTGCAGTCAGCGGAGACAAGGAAGCTCTAAGAGGAGGTTCTCCCTGAGAGACAGCACGGCGGCTGTGCTTTGCAGAATTCCCAGGAAACGGAGGGAAGCATGGACCTTCAGAGCCTCCAGCCCCGAGAGAGGAGCGGGCTGTGCCCCTCCCCACTCCTGTCCCACAGGCAGGGCCAGCGTCCTGCTGCCAACGCCCCTTGAAAGGAGCACATCTCCTTTCTCCACCTGTTTCCCATCCAGGATTACTTCCTGCATTTTATGAAATTTTCTAACAACTGGAATTGCGAGGAGAGGAGGAAAAAGCTTCAAAACTATTGCTTCTTTTTCATTTCCTCAAGGCACTGCCCTGCTTAGGTATTTATGGAACTGGGTATCACAAAAACACCTGATGGTATTCCATACAAAACAATGATAATTTAATTGAGGCAAAATAAGAAGAGCAGTTACTGAATTAAGGAAAGATATTTCAAAATTGTTGTTAGAAAAATCTAATAATTAAAAACATTTTCTGGTCACCAAAGACTTGAGGATTCCCTGGGCAGAGGGAAGATAGCAACTGCTCCCCTCTGTGGAGGATGTACTCTACCCACATGATGCTCTCAGTTTATCTAAGACTTACGGTATAAAAACAGTAGTAAAGGACAATTTTATAATTCTATACCTGCCACAAAAACTAATTGCATTAGTCCATCATTAGGGGAAAAAAGTCCTCAATTTTCATCCTATTTCAAGGCTTCCCAGGTAGCACAGCGGTATAGAATCCATCTGAATGCAGTAGACTCAGAAGGCTTGTGTTCAATCTGAGTCAGGAAGATCCCCTGGAGAAGGAAATGGCAACCCACTCCAGTATTCTTGTCTGGGAAGTCCCATGGACAGAGGAGCCTGGTGGACTACCCTCCATGGGGTCAGAGTTGGCCGTAACTGAGCTCCACGCACATGTGTTTAGTCCCCACACCCCCCATCATTCTGCAGAACAGCCAGAAACTGTCATTGCTGCAACAGCTAAGGGACAGGTTGAAAAAAAAAAACTACCAGTCAGCATGCTGACGTGTTTTCCAATAACAAAGGGTACGACCTGCAGCAAGTTTCACTGAACACTGGGCTGGATATCTCTGGGAAAAGAAGAAATTATTTTTAACAATTTCCAAAAATTAATGTTAAAAGGTTAATAAAACAGATACACAGCCCAGATACTTGTAGGTCAGCTGGGTCCAAACCAGCATGTTTCAGAGTGGGACTGGAGGGCTTAAAAATGAAAGGAAGAGATCCACTTTCCAGCTAAGTTTGATTCTGAGCTGGAGTCAACAAAACCGTCTATGTGGAAAGAGAGTCTGATCATTACTCTTATCCCACATTCACAAGGAATGACGAGGATATAATAAGTGGCAGGTTTATTACAAAATGCCAAATGTTGGGAGTTTAAAAAAATTGTTCAAATTAAAAGGAGACTCTAAATTGATACTAAATTGAAGTATTACATCAGCAAAAAATAAACCCATTTTTTACTGGCAAAATCCTTTTGTAATTACTGTCAACATTCTGCTGGTTAGAACTTCATTTCTTAAAACAGAATTTTATGGTTGGCACGGACCTTAGAAACATCTAATCCAACTCCTTCAGGGAAACCTGAAGCTAGGATAAGCTGAAGTGAGGTAAAAACCTGTTTTTGTTTCGATTTAAGGCTCCCAAGTTAGTAGAAACAAAAAATAACATAACCAAAGCAGGAAATGACTCACCTCAGTACCTAATGCACAGACATACTTTTAATAGAAACTTGACCAGGAAGCTTTTAAATATTATTTCCTTTTTTTGTTAGGGTTGAATGTTTTTGGCAACATGTAACTTTTTTTTCTCTGAGAAAAGGACAGTTTATTGTAGAAAAAAATGTAAGCTGCACAAAGAAGAAAATAAGTCATCAAAAAATAGTAGCTTTCCTTCAGGCTTTCTTTTACCAGTACAACAAGAACTTGACCAGGAAGCTTTTAAATATTATTTCCTTTTTTTGTTAGGGTTGAATGTTTTGTGGCAACATGTAACTTTTTTTTCTCTGAGAAAAGGACAGTTTATTGTAGAAAAAAATGTAAGCTGCACAAAGAAGAAAATAAGTCATCAAAAAATAGTAGCTTTCCTTCAGGCTTTCTTTTACCAGTGCAACAAGAACAACGTTATTGTTTTACATGTACCTTGACTGCAGCCATGAAATTAGAAGACGCTTACTCCTTGGAAGAAGTTACGACCAACCTAGATAGTATACTCAAAAGCAGAGACATTACTTTGCCGACAAAGGTCCGTCTAGTCAAGGCTATGGTTTTTCCTATAGTCACGTATGGATGTGAGAGTTGGACTGTGAAGAAGGCTGAGCGCCGAAGAATTGATGCTTTTGAACTGTGGTGTTGGAGAAGACTCTGAGAGTCCCTTGGACTGCAAGAAGATCCAACCAGTCCATTCTGAAGGAGATCAGCCCTGGGATTTCTTTGGAAGGAATGATGCTAAAGCTGAAACTCCAGTACTTTGGCCTTCTTATGTGAAGAGTTGACTCACTGGAAAAGACTCTGATGCTGGGAGGGATTGGAGCAGGAGGAGAAGGGGATGACAGAGGATGAGATGGCTGGATGGCATCACTGACTCGATGGACGTGAGTCTGAGTGAACTCCAGGAGATGGTGATGAACAGGGAGGCCTGGCATGCTGCGATTCATGGGGTCGCAAAGAGTTGGACAGGACTGAACTGAACTGACAGGTACAATCATAGGAACAGCAGTGTTCAAAGCAGCTGGAAATTTCTGGGCTCAAATAGCTTTTTTCACCACCAATGAGCTGCCATACTGGCTGACTAGGTGAGACATTTAAACTTTCTATGTTGGTGATTATGTGTGTCCATCTCCTTGTTCTAGAGCTGCTGCTGCTGCTGCTAAGGCCCTTCAGTCCTGTCCGACTCTGTGCAACCCCGTAGATGGCAGCCCACCAGGCTCCCCCATCCCTGGGACTCTCCAAGCAAGAACACTGGAGTGGGTTGCCATTTCCTTCTCCAATGCATGAAAGTGAAAAGTGAATGGGAAGTCGCTCACTTGTGTCCAACTCTTCCCAACCCCACGAACTGCAGCCCAGCACGATCCTCCGTCCATGGGATTTTCCAAGCAAGAGGACTGGAGTGGGGTGCCATTACCTTCTCCACTAGGTAACAAAGAACCATGGAAGGGCTGTGTAATTCACTGTCTGGAACACACAAAAAGGGATGTATAGCCTAACACCTAGCAGGTGGTTTTCACATGGTTCTAACTCTGGAGAAATGCTACACTGTAGCCTAAAGGAAACAGTAAGCAAGGTAGAATGAAACAGCTTAAAGGAGAATTATTTGATAGACAACACAGTCACATTTAATGAGTATGGTTATATTTAGGGTTTAAAGTAGTCTCTGAATATCCTTAATAACACCCTGGAGGCAAAACCAGGGTGAATGAGAACTTAAGCTTCCAAGGATGATTGCTCAAATCCCTTGAGATCTATAGGAAGTCAAATAAAATTCATTCGTGAGTATTCTATCTTTCCCACTTTTTTTTTTTTTTGGTTTGTTTGTACATTATTATTGAGAACAGGGTAAGTCTGCTCCAGATGTCTTTTCTGTTGTTTCCTGAACAAATCAGGGGATGCTATATCCCTGAGTCAGTACTCCGTGGCTGAAAACCCTCCCTCCGAAGACTGCCCATGTCGAAGCGGGTGGACACCTCACAGCGCACTAATAATGTGTCATCCTTGATGAAGGTTCTTTGTCTGAGGGCTTCCAGATGCATAAAAGTCACGTAGCCAAAACCCTTGGGGTTCCGGGGGATGGTGGGTCTCTGAAAGGCCAGGAGCTCTGGTTTGGCGTCCATTATTTCTTCGTGGTTTTGCCTCACAGCTGCTTCTGACTGGTCAAGGATGGTCAGGCGGATGGTCCCCTGGAAGGGCCAAGGCAGGTGGCTGTCGTACTCCCCCTGCATGGTGTGGACGAAGAGAGATATGTAGTTGGCGCAGCGCTGCGCGCTTGGCAGCTGCAGGTGCAGGCGCATGCACAGCTTGTAGCCGGGTTTGCCAGTGTAGAATCCGGGGCTGTGAATGACGACCGGCTTCTCCTCTTCCTGCGATTTCAAGTGCATCCCAAAGTTGCCGATCTTCCAGATGTAAATCCCATTGCACTGCTGCGCTTCTATTTCAGCAACTTTGTCCTCAAGGGTTCGAATCGTTCGCTTGAGCTCACTTACGTACATGCTCTGGGTTTCCATTTTCGCAGTCAGTTCCCGGATCTGATGGTCTTGCCTTACAAGGCGACCCTCTAACTGTTGAATGGTTTCTTGGAAGTTGTGGACTTCTGAGTGACGCCCAGGGGAAGGCCTAGTGGGAGGGACAGAGTCATAAGGAGGCACGGTACACTGAGGTGCGGGGGCCACCGCGAGGCTTAAAGTCTGAACACCTGGGCCATCATTCTCATATGCGCCTGGGTATTCTCTTGCAGGTGGCGTGCCAAGTGATTCCTCTGCATCTGAAAATCAAGCACAGGCCTCAGGTTAGGAACGGAGATGTGAGACTAGGAAAGGGACCTAGCCACGCCAAATAAAAGGTTCTGGTCACAGCATCACTTTCCTCAGTCCCCTACAACCTTCTTTGACTGCATCAGATTCTCCATCCAGAGAAATCATCTTGCCTCTTCATTCCCTGAAAAACTGAGAGGCTATCTGCTGAATATTCATTCAGGTTTCACTCAGACAAACTTCCTCCCACGTGTAGAAGTACCTTCTCTTTGGACTCAGAGCTGGCCCTCCTCTTGTCCTAGTTTAATGCTTCACCTGGGCTCCAAGTGGCATCTGTCCCTTTTCACCTCCTCAGAAGGTTTTGTTTAGCCATCTCCTTTCTCCTTTCTCCTCAAACATTTTCTCCTCTTAACCCTTCCCCTCAGAACAGATTTATTAAAGTCTTTCCTGCTAAAAAAAATTGGGGTGCAGGGGGAGCAACCCCTTTACTGAACTTGTGTCTCCCTCAAGCTAATACCATTTTCTTCCTCTTCTTTTTATAACCAAGAGTCATCCACCTGCACTGTCTCTAACCCCGCACTTAATTTTACAAATCTACTGCAAAGTGGAATCTTCCCTGTCTTCCTATTTTCTAAGGTCATCAAGAACAGCCAAATTGCTATATGAAAAAAACATAACAATGCTATTGTGAGGGTAATTCAAGTACATTATAGAAAGAAAGAGTAGGTGATCAAATAGAAAATAAGCTACCTGTTATCTCACCTACCATGAACATTTTGATACATTTTAAGTCTTTCTCTCTACGCATACAAGCAATACAGGATCTTCCCATCAAGTGTAATCAAACTATACACTATTTGTTCATTTAAGTTATTAAATGCATACTTGCTGTAAAAAAGAACAAACTCATATAAAGGCACAGCAGAAAAGCCAAAGTGTGCTCACACTCTCCAGAAAGCCTGATTACCATACACAATGCTGTCCCTCAGGTATCTGACAAAACCGGTCACTAGGTCTTAAACTCACGCCAGAGATCGTAACAGTACTTCCTCCTTGCCTGTTTCACCAGCGTCTGAGACCGTTCATTCACGGCTCCTTCCTGGGCCACTTCTCCTTCCAGTACACTCCATGCAAGCCCAATCACACACCTCCCACTGAAATCCCACCAACTACTTCCCCAAATCAATATCCTGAGTCCCAATTTCTCTTTGGAGCTAAAGACCACATAAACAATGTGTCAGCCATCTCCAATTCCACTGTTATCCTCTACCACACTATATAACTTAATTTTCTTGATCCATATTTGAGAATTTTTAAAAAAAAAAAGCTTACCTTTTCATGGCAACCAAAAGCACTGAACGTGCATGGAACTGGGGCTGTAGGACAGTCTAGATCATAGTGATTGGGCATCTGAAAACCAAAACAAAGGCTGAAAAATGTTTTTCCCTGCATTTCGTATTCTAGTTTGACAAGATCATACTCAAAGAACAACACTTCATCTAAACAAGATTATACTGTCTATGGCTGCTTTCGTTACAATGGGGGAGCTGAGCAGCTGAAACAGAAACCAGTTAGCCCACAAAGATTAAAATGATATTTACTTCCAAAAGTCACAGAGAAAGGAAGTATCAACATCTCATACTGTGCCCCCAATCACTCAAAATTCATTTTGACAACATGAGTTTATTCGTATTGTTGGGGAACTGGCACCCTCTAGTGGCATTTTAAAGAAAAAGCACCTTCTGATGTCATCCTTAATGCAAGTACAACTCTCACTGAGGTCCATGCCACTGAATCAGTTCAGTTCAGTTCAGTTCAGTCACTCACTTGTGTCTGACTCTTTGCGACCCCATGGACTGGAGCACGCCAGGTTTCCCTGTCCTTCACTATCTTCCACCATTTGCTCAAACTCATGTCTACTGATTTGGTGATGCCGTCCAACCATCTCGTACTATGTCATCCCCTTCCCTTCCTGCCTTCAATCTTTCCCAGCATCAGGGTCTTTCCTAATGAGTCAGCTCTTTGCATCAGGTGGCCAAAGTATTGGAGCTTCAGCTTCAGCATCAGTCCTTCCAATGAATATTCAGGACTGATCTCCTTTAGGATAGACTGACTTGATCTCCTTGCAGTCCAAGGGACTCTCTAGAGTCTTCTCCAGCACCACAGTTCAAAAGCATCAATTCTTTGGCGCTCAGCTTTCTTTATGGTCCAACTCTCAGGCCCGTGGTGAGGGACCAGTAAACTGTGTACATCAGAGCCACTGACTGCACCCTGTGCGTCCCTCATGACCACCTTGCATAGCTTCTTATCTTCCGTTAGCCTGTGCCTACTCTGACTACCATGGGGAGATCCAGATGTTAGAAGACACTTTAAGCATCTAAGTTTTAAACAAAGTCTTGGCTTTTAATTTGGGGACTCCAAAAAAAATCCTTTAAGGTAGTAAGATTCATTACGCAGAATTCTGTTTTTTGAAAGTGGTACGAAATTTCCTCTAAAAATTTAGTTTAGCTATAATCTCAGATGACCTAAGAATATCGTGGGCTGCACCTAATGGAAGTTTTGGGCTTAATTCTCACTTATGACTTTAGTAATACTGCTATGTTATTTGTATTTGTCTGTCTTACAAGATTGTTGTTTCTTGCAATGACCAAATATGTAACTAAATCTCCAATGAAAATAACGATAACTAGACAACTTGAACCTATGTGACCCTTCAGAAACAACAGCAGAGATCATTTATTCCAACCCTTCATTTCACATGGTCTGTAACAGGGGTCAGCAAAGCCGTCTCTGAAGGGCCATGGAGTAAATATTTTCAGCCTCGTAAGCCCTATGGGGTCTGTCACGTGCGTGTGTGCAAAGTCACTTCACTGCGTCTGACTCTGCAACCCTTTGGATCGCAGCCCACCAGGCTCCTCTGTCTGTCCAATTCTCCAGGTAAGAATACCAGAGTGGGTTGCCATGCCCTCCTCCAGAGAATCTTTCCAACCCAGGGATCGAACCCGAGTCTCATATGCAGGTTCTTCATCTAGGAAGCCCAAGGACTCTGTCACAAGTACTCGACTCTACCCCTGCAGTACAAAACCAGCCATACACAAGACATAAGTGCACGGGCAGGGCTGCGTTCCAGTGAAGCTTACTTTAAAAAGCAGGCAGCAGGCAGATTTAGCTGGTGGGCTGGTTTACTAATCTCTTACCTTAGAATGTCAACTTTCTTATCAGAGATCAACGTGCAAGACAACGGCACAGTCAGAGTCAAAATCTCAGTTTTTTGACTCTAAACCTAGCATTTTTCCTACATTAAGTTCGACTTCTGCTAGGTTTTAGATGCGCTTTCCTTTAAACATCAAAACAAAGCAAAAAAGCAAAACCAGGTAGGGGAGAGTTCATAAGCAAAAAGAAGTTTAACACCTTCAAATTAAGCCCCTGTTGGAAAAAAACCTAAAGGACTGTTAACACATGAATGGAAAAATTTAGTTGAGGGAAAGGTTTTGCTTTTCCTACTTAGTAAGGTAATCAATTATGATCTCTGGGTTTGCAGATTTCATGGGTGTATAAATATTTAGTGACTAATATTCATATTCTGTGGGTAAACTCTCCAAATGTCAGAAGATAGCAACCAGATGGAACTTTCCTTTCTCTATTAATAAAAAAAAATGAATAATTTTCTATCACAACTACTTCTGATGATGTCCCATCAGGGGTCTACAGACAACCAAACAGAGGGGCTACAGATCCTAGAAATCTCCCAACATGCCTCAGGGGCCATGGCAATAAATAACCTTCGGCTACAGACTTGCTTCCTTCCATTTCTTCTTTTTCAAGTGGTTTCTGGATACCTAAGATCCTTATTTCACAATCAAAAGATGTATTTCTTATCAAGTTTTTTGTTCTTTAAATGGGCACTTTTAATTATTTTTATCTAAAAATTACTTGGCTTTGTTTGGAGCTTTTATGAATATACATAAACACAGATATTATGTTAATGATTTAGGAATTTTAAGTACTTAATGACTGAATACTTTGTTCTTTCTGAAAGTACTGTATCAATATACCTGAAAAAAACCTCAAGTTTTCTAAAAAAATTGAAATACAGTGGATTTACAATATTATATTAATTTCAAGTAGACAGCAAAGTGATTCAGTTACACATATATTTTCCGGGTTACTTTCCATTATAGGTTGTTACGAGATACTGCATATAGTTCCCCAGTGTGCTATGTATATACCTGCTGCTTGTCTATTTCATGCACAGTAGTTTGTGTCTGTTAATTCAATACACCTCATTTATCCCTCTCCACTATTTTCCTCTTCTTAACCCTAAGTTTGTTTTCTATCTCTGGGTCTGTTTTTTGTACACAGATCCACTGGCATCGTTTCTGGACCCCTTACGTGCGTGGTGACATGTAGCGTGTGTCTTTCTCTGTTTGACCCGCTTCACTTGGTGTGAGGTTCCCTGGGTGCATCCATGCCGCCACGAACGGCAGCCCTTCACTCCGTGGCTGCTGTCCGGGTTCAGTCGCTCAGGCGTATCTGGCTCTGCGACCCCGTGGACTGAGCAACAGTGTAACGTCTATATGCACACACCACATCTTCTTACACCCATCATCTGTTGACGGGTATCTAGTTTGTTTCTGAGTCTCGCCTGCTGTGAATCACGGAGCTATGAACACTTGGGGGCATGAATCTTTGCTTTCTTTTTCTGTGTTACACGGTGTGGCTTGCGGGATCTTACTCCCGCCAACCAAGAGTTGAATCCAGACCCTTGGCAGTGCAAGTGTGGAGTCCTAACCACTGGACTGCCAGGAATCCCCCATGTGCCTTTTCAGATTAAGACTTTTCATCTCTGGGGGCTAGATGCCCACATGTGGGATTATGAGATCATACGGCAGTTCCACTTTTATTTTTTTAAGGAACCTCCATGCTGTTTTCCACAGTGGCTGCACCAATTTACATTCTCACCAATACTGTAGGAGGGTTCCTTTTTGCCCCATGCCCTCTCGAAAATTTATTATTTGTAGACTTTTGAATGACAGCCATTCTGACTGGTGTGAGGGGACAACTGATTGTGACTTTGATTTGCGTTAAAACTCACAAAGTTGTAATTCTTCTTCAATCTGCATTCATTTTGCCTTATTGATTTAAATTTTCAATTAAAGACCTAATTCACCTCTTTAATCTATTCATGGAAACACTGGTTTATGAAAGAGAATCACTATACCTGTTCTCTGATGAGCATGGTATTGCAGTATTCACAGATGACATTTGCCAAAGGACAGCTCTGCTCGTGAATCTAAATTTTATTGGCAAAATGTAAGAAAAAACATGAGAAAATCTGAAAAGCTAAAAATAACCTATTTTTATAAAAAGCAATATTTTTCACTACGAATAAATTAGGGACACTGGTGTATATAAAATAAAATGTGAGAATAATCTCTAATGGTTATTTTCTCTCCCTTTGCCAGTGAAGAAATGAGACTCATCTCACCTTCCAGCTCTTTGAAAGAATACGACAGTATGCAAAAGAGAATCTTTTAAATCACTTTTTAAAAACCTGATTGAAGGCCATAGAGCATCTGTGACTGTTTGGACATCATTCATCAATACTATAATTCTCCAAAGACCTCTTTTCAAAAATTTCCAGCAGCAGCAAGATGATTTAATTAAAACTCTTATCAGGAGGGTGAAGAACAGAAGCATGATTGGGGCAGGTGGCCTAGGTTCTTGAAGGCCCCAGAAAAATGAGCCTTGTTTTCTAGAATACAGTAAATTTAGGAAATAACCAACCTCCTGGTTAGGCCCATTTTTACTGAAGTTTAAGAAGACAGCAATTTGCTGTAATTATGCCTCAGACTTCACTGTTTTTAGCAAGTTAGCTGACACTGTTTGAATAATTAATCAACTTAATAAGCATAACATGCTTGATCTCCTAAGTAGGGACATTACCAAGATGAATCTGCAAGAAATAAAGTCTAAGGAAATATCTTGATAGTAAAAACAACATAAATTGTACATACATCATTTTAGTAAAGGACATAGGATGGGGATACAGGATCTAGGACCTCTGTGCTGGCCTTCCCATTGATAATATTAATATAGAATCACATATGTGTCTACAGATGGAAAAAATGTTCTATCATCATGATGCTGTCACATCCCATGGAGTTTCTTTTAAAAAATAAACATTTTAATTGAAGTATAACATAAGTACAGAAAAGTGAATTCATTGTATGTGTACAGCTCAATGAATTATCATCAAAGAAGCATACTTTATGGGATTTAATTTAATCTCCTCAAAGTTTCAACAACTCATTCTCTTTTTTTAAGAGAAAAACGTAAGTCTTATACAGTAATTATTTGTCTCGAATCCAAAACTGGTTATTAAAATTCACATAGGGAAACAGATCAGCACATACTTTGCTACAAGATTTTGTTACTTGTATATCTTCTACAGTGGTTAAGGAGCAGAAATAATGCTTTCTAAGAAACAGACAAAAATATAAACCCTACGTTCATTTACTAAAATTGTTAACTTACTTTCTTAAAACTCAGTCTTCTCACAATTGATAACACAGACTCAGGACTAGATTAACATCTTCACCTCTGCTAACTCCTTCCACTGTACATTAAAAATATAAACCAGTAGTTGATTCAACAAATCCAACTTGGTACATACCTCTTTATCTTCAAATGCCATTAATACAGCACAGTTTTCACAAGGAACCTGTCTCCTTGGACACTCCTTGAGAATATGAAAATTAAGGTGGCATTTCTGGAAGGGACGCTGGCATTGCGGACAGCTCATAAGAGCAAACTCACAGTGTGCTTGATGCTCCTATGAAGAAAAATAACAGCAGTATTTGCCAGTCCCTGAGAAATTTCCTAAATATATTCTAAAAACATACTGCTCTCGTCTATAGAATTGGCTACTGAACCTGCTTTGTGTAGCACACACCACAGCACCACAACATGAAGGCTTTAATGGATTTTTTTCAAATAATGGTTGTGAACTGAAAGTTTATACAAAGAACTTGACTTTTCAGGTTCATTTATCTAATCAGGGAAGAGGGTTGGAAAGAAGCAGCTTTTCTCATTGTCAATTTAGTGCTGTGTCCAAAAGACCACTCTTTCAAAAGGCGCTAAGGGGGTAAGTTACATGTATATTTTAAATGCTTAATTTCAAATGGAACTTAAGCAATATTTAACTTCTCATAAAAACTACCACACTAAGGACTGATTCACTTAAAAACAAATTCTTTTATCTGGTGGCTTCAATTCCTCTTAAGCTATAGGAGAACTCCATTTAGTTCAAAATAAAATGAATAAGTTAGAAAATCAGAGAAAAAAGTATGATGAGGGTGCTAAGAGGATGACTATGTGGGGCTTGTTGCTTATTTCAAAATGAGAGAAATGGAGCGATGGGATCAAAATGTGAGACGTTTAAAATGCTCTTCAGTTTCATCGCAGATAAAGTTCACCCAAAAAACTTTTAGAATAACACTGATTTATTTTTTATTATCACAGGGTGTAACGCCAGAGTAGATGGAAAAAGAAATGTCTGGTTTCTACTTATATTTATGCTCAATAATGACAGGGTTGGTGCTAATTCTGTAAGATTTACTAGCCAATTACTATATGCTAAGCAGTGGCAACGTCCAGATGGACAGAGCAAAGTCCCTGTTCTCCAGGAACTTCCTGCATCAGTGCACATGGCTAGAAAGTGACTTTAATACCTCGAGATGCCTCAGTTCCATCTTGTGCAGACAACCTTCATTGGGACATTTCACCGTCAGAGAAAGAATCTCTCGTTTTGCAAAATTGTCAGGAAAGAGCTGATTTTCCAGCAGTATTTCATTGTCAACTGGACATTTGTGACCTGCATCCCTAAAAGAAACAAATACATTATTTAGATTTAAAATAAACATTCACCTTAGAAAACACAAAATAATAATACATCATATATAAATTCTTCATATATTCTTTCCTATAGAAAATAAATGTACTGTATTGTATAATATCACCAAAATAAACTGCCCTTTTATGGAAAGTTTATGAACCAGTCTTGCCTGTGTTCTGACAGCAGCCATTTATCATACGAGGGAGATGTAACTAAATATATGCTGCTCAGAATACACTAATAACATGTCTACAGTTATTAGTCATAAGTAAAAATTAAACCCATTAGCAGTAACCCCGTGAGGCCGCATTTTTAAGGTTTACTCTGAAATTCATCAATACTGGCTCATGGACAATACCAGTTTCTTGTATCTTTGTGTCATGGGTACAATGCAGTTGGGAGTTCAAAGGACCCCTGTCTCCTGCTTCCCCATGGTTTATTCCGTCCAATGATGGGAAAAACTATCCCCAAGAAGCCCGGGTGTCTGTCATTCCCCTTTCACTTTTGGGGATGTTTCAATCTTCACTCACAAAACGTGGCAGGTCAGGGAGGCTAGAGAGCGTCCGTCACTGAGACACTGGTTGTGCACTTCCTATGTGTAAAGCAACAGTGGTGGTTCCTGCGGCAGGTAAAGGTGCTGAAAATAAGCTGTGCTGTCAAACGTCTCAGAACTAGAGATGGTGTGACACAGTCATTGTTTACGGGGCCTCTCTCAGACTGCATGATGTTATTATTACACTTCAAATATCTTTTTGAGAAGCAGGGACATAAACAAATTTACTGAAATATATTCCCCAAACCTAGATGATTGGGTGTTTAAGAGAAAGAAAGAAGAACCTTTCAAAGTGAACTGGAAATAATTATCCACTGCATAAGCAATCCTCCAAAAGAATATGCAATTGGATTGAGATGTCTTTTGATGCTCTGAATGATTATACCAATGAGAAATTCCCAAGCCGTTCCTTAAGAACATTAAAGTCAAAGTTAGAGGTCATTTCTAGTTTAGAAGGAGATAGAAAAAGAGAAAAAAGGCCTCGACTTCCTTTTGTGGGTTTTACTTCCTTTTCAGATCACTGTTCCACTACTTTCATGAATATCTTGCTATTAAAAAACCGCTAAAGATTAGTTGCCTTCCTGGGCGTGTGTGACACTTGGTAAAATACTGTACCCTTTCACCTACAGAAAAAGCAATAATTCATAATGTGCTCTTGATTCAATCTAAATATAATATAAATTAAAAATCATTATAAACAGAAAAAAAAAAGTAAGCCTTTAACATTCTCACGTATACCCTAAGCCAGTGGTCTCAGCTGGGACAACTCTGAGCCCCAGGGGACATCTGGCAATGTCTGGAGATGCTCTGGGTCTCACAACTGCAGAAGTGGGCCTATTTTCACCACCCAGTGAGCAGAGGTCAAGGATGCAGTTAGGCATCCTATGACACCCAGGACATTCTTCCACAACTAAGAACCTGCTGATGGTGTGGAGGGTGAGAAAACCAACCCTAAAGAGACACTGGCAATTCACCACTGGTTAACAATTTTTTCTCCAAAACTGAAGTGAGACACATGCTCCCTTTTAATTTAAATTAAGCCAATTCCCAAGTATGGATGAGGTTACCACAAATTCAAATTTTATAGAAAAGTCTAGCTAGACTCACAAGAGAAAAAAGAGGATTCAAATAAAATCAGAATGAAAGAGGAGACATCACAACTGATACCACAGACACAGAGAGATTAATGTGAACAAGTATATGGCGACAATTTGACGACCTTAAAGAAATGGATAAATTCCAAGAAACATACAACCTCCAAGACTGAATCATAAAGAAACAGAACGTCTGAATAGACTAGATTTCCAGTAAGGAGAGTGAATCAGTAATCAAAAACCTTCCAACAAACAAAAGTCTAGAAGCAGATGGTTTCACTAGTGGATGACACCAAACATTTAAAGGAGAATCCCAATCCTTTTCAAACTCTTCCAAAAAAAAAAAGAGGAAAGAACATTTCCAAACTCCTTATATGAGGCAAGCATTACCAACACCAAACCAGATAAGGCATGCCACAAGAAAAAAATAATTTATTTAAAGGTCAAAAGAAAAACTTACAAGATGACTGAATGGCCAGATAACCTACTTAAAAATGATCTCACCAATGTAAGTAGATGCTTATTAGTTGAAAAACCTAAAATTCCTCTACTTCTTCCTTTTTTGGTCTTGTACAGAACTCCTAAAAATATTCCCATCTACTTTTGAATAATAGTAAAATACACGTATTTCTTAGATGAATTTTATTCCTTTGTGGAAATCCCATATACTTTCATTCAGTTGAAGCAATCATGACTTACTGAGCACCTACTATGTATCAGCACTTAGGAAATATCACGAAATAAAGTTCTCAATCCCCGCTCTCAAGGAGCTTATCTTCCGGGGCGGGGCGGCGGGGGGGAGCAGACAAGAAGCACACAAATTATCTGTATTTTTAAAGATGAAAAGTGCTGAAGAAAAAAAGTGCTTAAGGGAGAAAGGGAGTACAGGGAGATGAGGGGGAAGGCACGCTGTGGTTTAAACAAGGAGGGCGGGGTACCTGCAAGAAGGTGAGATTTGAGTGGTAATGAGGGAGTAAAGTGCATTGACTAAGCACTTAGCTGATAAGATGCAGAGAGAACAGCTATAGTCAACTACACAAGGCAAGAGCATACTTGGCAAATTCAAGGAACAGAAAAGAGTGAACAGGTGGAGGGAACGGGAGTCTAATAGAAAGGTGGTCAGATATGACTTAGTGACTGAACAACGACAAGGGAAAATGTATGGTCCCGTTATATACGGTCTTACAAGGGCTTTGGGGTGAACTGCCAGATGACGGGCTACAATGTTTGGAGCAGAGATAACATCATCTAACGTGTCTCACCAGGTTCGTTCTGGCTGCTATATCGAGAACAGTCTGGAAGCAGGCAAGGACAGCAGCAGGGCAGCCTGTGAGACAGCCGACGGGGATTCAGCAGGGTGGAGGCAGTGAGGAGACACTGAATGCTGGCAGAGCCATCGATCAGTGTTGTTTAGTCACAAAGTCACGTCCGACTCTGCAACCCCATGGACTGCAGCCTGCCAGCCTCCTCTGTCCCAACAATACTGGGCTGGGTTGCCATTTCTTTCTCCAGGGGATCGTCTCATTTTAGGGATCGAACTTAAGTCTCTTGTATCTCCTGCACTGGCATGCAGATTCTTTATCACTGAGCCACCCAGGAAGCCCTGTCGATCAGTATCTTAAGTGAAAGTGAAAGTCACTCAATCATGTCCAACTCTTTGTGACCCCATGGACTGTCTAGTCCATGGAATTCTCCAGGTCACAATATCGGAGTGGGTAGCCTTTCTCCAAGGGATCTTCCCAACCCAGGGATCGAACCCAGGTCTCACGCATTGCAGGTAGAGTCTTTAGCAGCTGAGCCACAAGGGAAGCCCCCTGCGTTGGCATATGGATTCTTTATCACTGAGCTACCAGGGAAGTCCTGTCAATCAATACCTTTAAAAAAAACTGGTTATTTTACAGTGGTCCATAGGCTTCAGGTAGCAGACAAAAATATAATGTGGCTAAAATGAGAATAATGATTACTTACAGAGTCAGCATTATTTGTACCGTCGAGATGATCATATTCTAGCTGCATCATCTTTAAGGTACTTTTTATATTATTTTCTTAAAGCTTCAAGACACACTCCAGACTGTAATACAACTGCTTTAAGCAGAAGGAGCTACTTATTGTTTATTTATCAAAGAGTCAAAGAGGGAAGGAGATAGTAATTACCTTTCATGCTACAGTAAGGACTGGAATAAGAATGTAAATGTATCCGTTTTCTGTCCACTGTTCTTTTCCCTGAGGCAGCTTTTTATAAATGTGTAAGATTATTCTGTGTAATAATGTTCCATTTGGTTGTTACAGCATTTGATTCATGCTTTACGCTCACGTACCTTATGGACTTGATGATGCAGGCTTTGCAGAACCTGTGGCCGCAAGGTGTCTGCACTGCTTCCCGCAAAGCCATCAAGCAAATGGGGCACTCGTACTTGCTTTCCAGGGGTGGGTCAAATTCCACGTCGTACCCCTGGATCTCTTCCATAAAGGAGCTGGAGAGAGTCACCGCGCTGGCCGCCCCGCTCACACTGTCGTCTTTCGCCGCAGCCCCGCAGGAGCTGGCGGCCATGGCGGCGCAGCAGTCGCTCTCGGACTGGCTGGAGCCGCAGCCGTTTTCACAGTGTAGCAGACTCATAGTGACGTGATCATCAACTGCTCTGTAGACACAGCAAGGAAAAAAAAATCCCTTAACAAATACTCACACACACACAAGTATATGTCATAGCTATCTATGCAAGCCACCTTTTAGTGGATATATTAATACATTAGCTACGCTAATATCATTTACAGAAAACTTTCAAAGTTCTTTTTAGCTTTGCTTCATAAATGTACTGTTTTACAAGTTAAGAAATTCATGAGCCAGTAGAAAGCCGCAATATAAGGTTAACAGAAGAAAAATACCTCAGTTGTAATAATTAGCATAATTAGCTGTTTAAATGTCTGTTTTCTACGACTGGAGTTTCAAGAATTTTTGTTTCCTCGGTACTTAGCACGAGCTCTTTCACCTATCAGGTGTTCATCAAGCAGCTGAAATGAACTTAGGTGCGCCTCTGGGTTCCTCAAGTATTCAGAGTTGAAGGCAACAGTACAACGGGCAGGCAGTGCAAAGACCAGGGCACGAGGGATCAGATGACCATGAGAACCTATTAGCTATGTGATTTTGGGCGATGTAGCCATTTGGATCTCAGTTTCCTCCTCTAGAACCTAAAATTCTATTGGGTACCGCTGACCCGTGAACAACTTGGTGTAAGGGGTGCCAACCCCCACACGATAAAAAATCCAAGTTGGCCCTCTGTTCTCAGAGTTCCACATTCTTGAAGTCAACAACCAAAGATGCTGTACTGAAAAAAAAAAAGCATATAAGTGGACCTGTGCCGTTCAAACCTGTGTTGTTCAAGGGGTCAACTGTACCTCCAAATGTTCAGTGTGGCAATTTCTATTACGCAGGAAGAACAGAATTTAAAAGCATATTATCTGTATGTCCCTGTGCCCTCAGTCAAGTGACTATGTTTCATTATTAATGACTGGAAAAAAAAAAAAAGAGGTTTTGTTTGTGTATGGAAAACTATGGCTTTCATGGGTAGGTAGGATACTTTCAAATTCAAACCATTACTGGAATTTACAAGTTAACAAGTTAAGGTCTAAAAGCAATTCACAGCCTAGTTAACCAGGTCCCTCCTGTAGATAATTACACTGAAGGAAAATTCTCAGTCTATGTGCCAGATATATAGCTAACCCTGAACAACATGGTGGTTAGGGGTGCTGACCCCACGCAGGTAAAAATCCACATACAACTTTATGGTTTGTATCTATGCCCACTTATTCAACCAACCTCTGATGACATAATGCTGTAGTATTTATTGGGAAAAAAATCCACCTCTAAGTGGATTCATGCAGTTCAAACCTGTGTTCAAGTTCCAACCAGAGTTCTAGAAAACAGAATATAACTCTCTGGCCAGTGTTGTAGACAATGTATCCTCAGCCTGTCTCATTTCTATATAAAAATCCTGTCTGCCTCCATAACAAACAGTGGATTAAGACAGTAATCCTCAACCTTTTTACCATGATAGAGATCTTTATTTCCTTCTCTGAAATCCTGAAAACCATCTAATGAGCACCTACAAAGGATGAGACAGGATTCTGGCTGGAGGGGCAATACCATGAACTGGTGAAGAGCTTAGTGCTAGAACTAGGTGATTCGAGTTTAACTTCCGTCTCCATTGCTTGGTGTATGCCCTGGGCAAATGACATAACCTTTCTGTGCTTCAGTTTCCTCATCTGTAAATGGGGATAACAAAAGAATCCACCTCAGAATTTGATTAAGGGTATTAATATGTGCAAACCACTTACAACTGTGCTTGGAAGTAAAATCAGTTACCCTGTGTGGCTCCATAAGAGTTATTTTATTTAACAATTTCATTGTTCCCCCTTCCCACTTGTCAAAGGGAAAACTCTGAATCTTTAAAAGGCTAAGCAACTTGCCAAGGATTAACCAACTAATAAGAAACAGAGTTAGGATCAGAACTCGAGACCACCTGACCCCAGAGCCCATGCAATTTGTACTAGCCTACAGTTGTCTATATTTTGACAACTTTGTCTATCAAGCTGTATTAAAACTCTTTCCAATTAGTTTTATGACACTCAACTAAAATGCTGACAACAGCTTCTATTAAACATGAGCTGTTTAATGAAACATGAGCTGTCCAGTGTTATTAGGTTGGGTTGATAGAATTCTAAAAAATCAGTAAAGAAAGGCTGGTGCTTTGTTTCATTGTTTTAGTTTTGATATAATATTTTCAAAGAGTTACAAACAGTTCAAGAAGCCTTGTTATAGGTAATGCACATTCCCAGGGAAGGCTGTACAAGCTGATGAGAAGAAAGGAAAGGCAAGATAATGGAAACGAACAGAATTAGTCTTTACACCTGTGCTCCAGAAGGAGGTAAAAGTCCCCCGTTACACCCTCCAAATCTGAAGACAGATGACACTGTGATGCTATACTAGGGTTTATATCCTTTGTTTTTTTATTTCCCCATATAAATTTTTGTTGGAGAAGGAAATGGCAACCCACTCCAGTATTCTTCCCTGGAGAATCCCATGAACAGAGGAGCCTGGCAGGCTACAGTCCATGGGGTCTCAATAGTTGGACACGACTTAGCAACTAAATATACACAAAGATACTTTTGTGTTTAATTACTACTTTAGGTAAATTTCTTAAAAGTAGAGTTATTAGCTCAGGTATATAACTTTTCTTGATTTCTTATAGATGATGCTGGTTATCCAACATGAGCTACATTTTGATACACAATATCAAAGGCTTTCTAATTCCCACTCCCAAGAGTAGATTAAGTATGAGAGAACACATTTTATATACCGTTGATAATTCCAGGTATACTTTTTGAAACTTTATTCATTTTTTTTAAAGTAAAATCACTTTTGAGAAATTAATGTTTGTTTGGTTATACAGCATATATCAAAGTACCAGCCAGAAGACAAAGGCAAAAGTCACTGAGCCACGTCTACTTTTTCTGCCCAAATGTCCAGTTAAAATTTAGTTTATTGGATAGTCTATATACTGCCCTCTTGCTGTCCAGTTCAAAAAACTTGGAAGGTTGAAAGAGACCTTGTATAGCAAATATGTTACTAAGAAAATCTGTCCAGTCAGTCACAATTCCTTAAAAGGAATTCCATTGTGGGAATGCAGTGTTAAGAGACGAAAGTGAGCATGTGTTAAAAATCTAATTGCCACTACTTTTCAAGCATTTAAGAAGTAATACAGAAGCTTTACACCTTTCAAATAAATTTTAGGTAGTCACTGTGTCTACAGGATATATAGTCCCATGTAACTATTCTGCAAAGGGAAAATTAAGCTAAAGCAGTATTTTGAGTGCCATTCAGTATTTTTAGGTTTACTCTTTCTTTCTGGCAAGTTAAAACAATTTTTCCCTTAGCTTTTCGGGACTGTGAAGATCATTTTCCTAACTACAATGAGTAACTGTTTTAATTAACACCAGTGAAAAAAATAGTGCTTACAGTCAGCTACAGAAGTGAATGGAAGATTACCTGGCAACCAAGTAGAAAATCTTATGTTCTATTAGGGCTTTTTTTTTTTTTTTTTAACCTCACATGGTGCCTCTGGTATCCACTGCATGAGATGTTACAGAGGTAGGCTTGGCTTTTCATAAGCTAAAATAGAGTTAATAGATATTCCTACTTGCAAATAAAGATTTCTTACAGCCTCTTTTCTATTCTAACATTTAGAATTCATGGGGCTTTCTACATGAATTAATAGAAGAGACAGTACAAAGTTCATGGTTCCTTAGTAGGTTAAGAGTTTCATGAATAATTCCCTCTTTGTGAACCTAGTAAGCACTGCATTAATTAAATATTGTAGGATGTATCCCCTGCCAACTTATTTTGATTGCAAAATGAATATTGAAAATAGCCTTATAAGAAATCATAGTTTACATTCCCCTATTAGCATGGGTGTGTATACTAAAGAGTATACTGTTAAATATCTTGGGGGGGGGAGTAGGGTGAGGCACAAAAATTTATTTCTGTAAGATCTACAGATGCTAGGAAGAGAAACGCACCAAGGTAAAGAAATCAATGTTATATCTTGAAATGGTCGATTTTAAGTCAACGGAAATTCGTTCAGAGCTAAACATGTAACTCAAATAAAGTAAAACTGTGTTAATACAAAACACTGAGAAATCACCTCTAATTTGCTATTAGCTTTAGAAACAAGAACTATTACCAGGTCTTTAAAATATAGTCCTAAAATTGCAAAGACCTGCAAAAGTGTTGCAACGGCCAAGAAGTGCTAGCCCAGAGTCAACTGCTATGCCTCACTCTTGAACACAAATTTGAGCGGCATTCCCCTTTCTGGGCACTATTCGTTCTCCTCCAGGAGGCAAAGATTTGAACAACTTCTTTCAAAATCTAAGAGGCCACAAATTTATCAGGTATTCAAATCTGTCCCAGAAAAGCCCTCAAGTTACCACTCTGAAACACTGCTGTATGCTGGTCGTGCAGGTTCAAACTCTGATTTTCACATCAGCAGCAAGTGCCGGAGACACAGTCCTTCCTTGAGTCATGGTAAGGCCACAACGTCCTCACCCGACCCCCAGCCTTAAGATCAGAAAAGCCCCTTCTCCATTCCTTAGCGATCACAAGTGGATGGATAAAACGCCTGTGGCCAGATTCTTACGGCCAACACCCAGGCAGGTTTTCTTGTTTCTATGCCTGCGTACAGCAAGGCATTTAGTAAATTACTCTCCCGAGAAACCAGAGAAAACACGCAGATATTACAGGTTCAAGCCGCTAAAACTTGTAGGTACTTTTCTGTTCACTCAAGACAGTCCTAATTCTCAGCTGGAGTTCCCCTGAAGCCAAATACTAGGAACAGCTTTATCAACCCAGCGTCAGGAACAATCGCTAGAACTCCCAAGTGCGGGCGCGGGGGAGGAAACATTCATGTCAGCTGAGTTAAAAAAAAAAAAAAAGCTTGCCGCCTGGGAAGTCTACCGAGTTCAACACGGAGCCTCAAAATGGTTTTCCCATGACAGTGACAGAGGAGTCGCTACGGACTTTGGGATTTTTTTTTTAAAGCTGGTAACATCCGAGCGACGGGAAAATCCAGGAGGCGATTTCCTCTTCTGGGAAGGGAATGCGCGGAGTGGGGCAGGTCGGGCGGAGGAAGCTGGCGCGCGGCTCCCGCTGGGGGGTTGAGACCCGGGCAGGAGGTGCCCGCAGGCCGGCGGGCAGGGGGCAGGGGGCGGGGTCCTCAACCTGCAGGAGCCCGGGAGGGGAGGCGGCGTCCCCAGCCCTCGGGAAGCGAGGGGACAGGGGCGGCAATCCCAACCCGTCAGAAGCCAGGGGGCAGGGGCAGCGACCCCAACCCGCGGGAAGCGAGAGGAGGGAAGGAGGCGTCCCAGCCCGTGGGGAGCGAGGCCGCGACCTCCAAGAGCCGTCGGAAGACTCACCGTTCGGGTCCGCTGGGCCGCCGACTCCACCCGGCCGCGGCGCCAGGACAGGAAGGCGCCGCGCTCCGCGCCGAAGCGCCCGGAAAGCCAGTCTCCCAACTTGAAGGCCGCCACCGCTGTGTCCCCCGGGCGCCGGAGCCCGAGCCCCAGAGGTGGACACCCCTACTTCCGCCTTCTCTGCTCGCAGGGGGAGCGAGGGGCGGGGAGCGGGCGGGGCGGAGACGGAGGCCCGAGCCGCGCGGCGCGTCCCCTGGCGGCGGTCCTCCACGCGAGCGCGCCGTGGCGCAGGCGCGGGGCGGCCACTCCAGCGCTCCCGCTGTGCCACTGTCCCTCTGTGCTGGGAATCCCACCCGGGTTCTTTAGACCGCAGTCCTGAAATGTGTGTGTGTGTGTGTGTGTGTGTGTGTGTGTGTGTGTGTGTGTGTGTGTACTGGGGGGTGTGTGTCTGTGAACTGGGGTGTTTAATTACCTATCCAAGCAGGAGAGAAATCCCAATTCAACGAAATCGCTTGACCTTTGAGAATTCTTAAATCCTTCCCCGACTCCACTGGACTTGCCAAGGAAGTTTCCATCAAAAGTAGAACCCTCTTATCACCTTCCCCTTCAACCAGTCCAAGGGAGTCAAACCTGTATATTTAAATATTTTTTTGAAACTTCTGACAAGTACGTCATCTCTTTTTCTGTCAGTGTCACAAGAGAGCTGTTTTGAATCCCTCGCAGAAGTACATGCAGACCTGTCAGGAATGTAACAAGCCGGAGATGCCGGAAAGATTTTGACCCATCGCTGCAAACCTGACTCAGCCTTCACCTTTTTAGCGGAGGTATTGCCAGGTGATGGATTTTATGTGTACACATCCTGAAACCAGAGTGCTTCGTTCCAGTCTAGTTTTTCTGCTTTATATTACTTGACTTTAAATAATGTATTGAATATTTCTTCAGTTTTTGATTTCATATTAAAATAATGATAATATCTACCTCATTGGTAGCATGTTGGAGTGAGATAAGTTAGTACATAGAAATAAATTTTTTTAGAACTATCTAAACTAGTTTTTTAACTCGTTTAGGTAACTAGTTTAGTTTTTAACTAGTTTTTAAACTAGTTTTAACTATCTAACTAGTTTTTTTAGAACTACATTATGTAGTATCCTAGATAGTTCTAAAAAAATTTATTTCTATGTACTAACTTATCTCACTCTAACACGCTACCAATGAGGTAGATATCGGAGAAGGCAATGGCACCCCACTCCAGTACTCTTGCCTGGAAAATCCCATGGATGGAGGAGCCTGGTAGGCTGCAGTCCATGGGGTTGCTAAGAGTCAGATACGACTGAGTGACTTCACTTTGACTTTTCACTTTCATGCATTGGAGAAGGAAATGGCTACCCATTCCATTGTTCTTGCCTGGAGAATTCCCAGGAACAAGGGAGCCTGGTGGGCTGCCATCTATGGGGTCGCACAGAGTCTGACACGACTGAAGTGACTTAGCAGCAGCAGCAGCAGGATGTAGTATGTGCTCAATAAATGTTAACAATAATGTATTTCCTGCTTTCTCATTGCTGATCTATTAAAAAAAATACTTATGTCTTTAAAATAAGAAACTGTCACAAGTTCCAATTCTATCTGCCCCCTTCTCTTTTTTTAAAAAAAGTATTTTGAAATATTTAAGATATAAAAGAAATTAGACACACATTTATCTGCTCACCACCCAGTTTGCTAAAGAAATCAGTGCCTAGGATTGCCAGCTCTTCTGTATCACTCCCCAGTGATTCCCTAGGCTCCATCAATCCTGTGTGCAGTGGTAAAGAGATCATTTGTGAAGTTGAGAGACAGAGAAAAGCACGCTCAAGAGAGTTAAACTTTCCTCCACTTACTAATGTGAACTCTGGGGCAGGTTTTGTAGTTTCTGTCAACTTAAAAAATATTCACAACCTAAAAGCTGAGAGTTATGCTTTACTCGGGGGGGATTTTTAGGACTTCAGGCCTGGGAGTCAGCCTCTCAGGTGACTCTGAGAGAACTGCTCCAAGGAGGTCAGGGGAAGGAACCAGGTTATCTAGAAGTTTTGCAGTAAAGGATAGATAGTCCGAACATCAAAAGATTGTTGTTGATTAAAACCAGATGTCCCAAGTTAAGGAATTTAACGCTTTTCTAGGTATGGAAAAATGCGAGTTTGGGCTCATTGAAATCATTCCTTTGCTATCAGTTCAGTTCAGTTGCTCAGTCGTGTCCAACTCTTTTCAACCCCATGGACTGCAGCATGCCAGACTTCCCCATCCTGGAGCTTACTCAAACTCATGGCAAGTTGGTGATGCCATCCAACCATCCTCTGTCATCCCCTTCACCGTTTGCCTTCAATCTTTCCCAGCATCAGGGTCTTTTCAAATGAATCAGTTCTTCATATCAGGTGGCCAGAGTATTGGAGTTTCAGCTTCAGCATCAGTCTTTCCAATGAATATTCAGTACTGATTTCCTTAAGGACTGACTGGTTGGATCTCCTTGCTGTCCAAGGAACTCTCAAGAGTCTTCTCCAACACCACAGTTCGAAAGCATCAATTCTTCAGCATTCAGCCTTCTTTATAGTCCAACTCTCACATCCATACATGACTACTGGAAAAACCATAGCTTGGACTAGATGGACCTTTGTTAACAAAGTGATGACTCTGCTTTTTAATATGCTGTCTAGGTTGGTCATAACTTTTCTTCCAAGGAGTAAGCGTCTTTTAATTTCATGACTGCAGTCACCATCTGAAATGATTTTGGAGCCCCCAAAAGTAAAGTCTCTCACTGTTTCCATAGTTTCCCCTTCTATTTGCCATGAAGTGATGG
>SJYC01012476.1:0-23071 GCA_006408675.1 Madoqua kirkii | reverse complement strand
TTTTCTTCCAAGGAGTAAGCGTCTTTTAATTTCATGACTGCAGTCACCATCTGAAATGATTTTGGAGCCCCCAAAAGTAAAGTCTCTCACTGTTTCCATAGTTTCCCCTTCTATTTGCCATGAAGTGATGGTGCCAGATGCCATGATCTTCGTTTTCTGAATGTTGAGCTTTAAGCCAGCTTTTGCACTCTCCTCTTTCACCTTCATCAAGAGACCCTTTAGCTCCTCTTCACTTTCTGCCATAAGGGTGGTGTCATCTGCATATCTGAGGTTATTGATATTTCTCCCAGCAGTCTTGATTCCAGCTTGTGCTTCATCCAGCCCGGCATTTCACATGATGTACTCTGCATACAAGTTAAATAAGCAGGGTGACAATATACAGCCTTGACATACTCCTTTCCCAATTTGGAACTAGTCTGTTGTTCCATGTCCAGTTCTAACTGTTGCTTCTTGATCTGCATACAGGTTTTGCAGGAGGCAGGTCAGGTGGTCTGGTATTCCCATCTCTTGAAGAATTTTCCAGTTTGTTGTGATCCACACAGTCAAAGGCTTTGGCGTAGTCAATAAAGCAGAAATAGATGTTTTTCTGGAACTCTTGTTTTTTCGATGATCTCGCGGATGCTGGCAATTTGATCTCTGGTTCCTCTGCCTTTTCTAAATCCAGCTTGAACATCTGGAATTTCACAGTTCACATACTGTTGAAACCTGACTTGGAGAATTTTGAGCATCACTTTCCTAGCATGTGAGATAAGTGCAATTGTGTGGTACTTTGAGCATTCTTTGGCATTGCCTTTCTTTGGAACTGGAATGAAAACTGACCTTTTCCAGTCCTGTGGCGACTGCTGAGTTTCCCAAACTTGCTGGCATATTGAGAGCAACACTTTCACAGCATCATCCTTTAGGATTTGAAATAGCCCAGCTGGAATTCCGTCACCTCCACCAGCTTTGTTCCTTTGATGTATACTTTAGTTAATCTGTGGCCAGTATCCTTTGTTTTCATTTCCTGAGCTTCTTTGCTCACCATGGGGAGTGGCTACAGTCAGATGGCTGCTCAGTTCAGTTCAGTCGCTCAGCTCAGTCATGTCCAACTCTTGGCAACCCCATGGTCTGCAGCAAGCCAAGCTTCCCCGGCTATCACCAACTCCCGGAGCCTCCTCAAACTCATGTCCATTGAGTCTGTGATGCCATCCAGCCATCTCATCCTCTGTCATCCCCTTCTCCTCCTGCCTCAGTCTTTCCCAGCATCTAGATAGCAGGTATTCTTCTCCTTCCTGAGCTCCCTCAGGGTTCACCATCCCACAATGGAGGGCTGCAATTGCTGATGATTGTGACATCCTTGTTAAATGACATGGCATGAAATATTCCATTTCTCACATCTATAAACTTCAGTTTCCTAAACCATAAAACAAGGAACAATATTCACCTTCCAGGCTGTTGTCAGGATCAACTAATAAAAATGTATGTGAGAGAACCCAGCTTTGGGCTTTCAAAAAGGTTCATTGTTGTGTGTGTATTTCACCGTTTTCAGGTCCTTGAGGGGCCTCCTCCTACTTCTACAAACACTATGTATTCTTTGATATTTATTCAGGGCGGAGAGTGTGGGTGCTCACCCATGCCCTTGAGGCACAGAAAACTTACACTTCCCTGTCCCCTCGTACGGTGCCCTGAGGACAAAAGAACAAGACGAGGGGACTTCTTTGGTTGTCCCGTGGTTAAGCATCTGCCTTGCAAAGCGGGGGACACATGCGATCCCTGGTCAGGGAACTAAGAGCCCACATGCCTCGGAGCAGCCAAGCCCCGTGCCGCAACTATAGAGAGGTCCACAAGCAGCAGCTGAGACTCTGTGGCCACAACTAAGATCTGAAGTGGGCACGCTCAGTCACGAAGTCGTGTCTGACTTCTTTGCAACCCTATGGACTGTAGCCCACCAGACTCTTCTTTCCCTGGGATTTTCCAGGCAAGCATACTGGAGTAGGTTGCCATTTCCTCTTCAGGAAGTGGATCTTCTCAACCCAGGGATCAAAACTGCATCTCCTGCTTGGCAGGTGAATTCTTGACCACTGGGCCACCTGGGAAGCCCAAGACCTGATGCAGCCAAAGTTTTAAAAAATGATAAACATTAAAAAAAGAACAAGATGAGCAAGAAAGGTCTTGAAGTGTAGGAACAGGAAAAAACACAGACCCTTATGGCCTTTCCCGTCATGCTGTACCATTGCAGAATTTTTGAGCACTCCTGTGTAACATGGCCTGTCCCCTTCCTGTCCCATACAAGGAAAGGTATGTCTTACTCTTCATTCTCCCCTATATAGGGAATGCACACATACCTCATCCAATCAGCAAATGGTTTGCAAGACCCCTACCCTGCTCCTTTGTTCTCCAGCTATAAAGCAGACTAGACGCCCAAGTGAGGGGTCATCTCTCCCTGATTATCAGGAAGCTGGCCTGCCGTACTGGCAGCACCCCTTCTCCCCCATTCTAATAAATTTTATTCTCCTTTCATTCTGCCTCCTGTCTGGAAATTCTTTTCCAACCTGCACACCGACACCTTGTAGTCAGATAGCATGTTACGACTGGTCCTGGCCCACAGGCTATGGTGGCGGGGGGAGGCAGCAAATGTTATCGTAAAACCAGAGCATTTGACTTCCACTGAAAGACCCTCTTCCCCGCGTGGTAACCATGGGGCAGTTTTGAAAGGGTGGATCACGAAAGTGCTGTATGGAGGGCATTTGCCTTGAAAAGTCAACCCACCTGCGTTGGACTTATGTGACAAATCTCTGTTGTTTTGAGCCATTGAGATGTTGGGGTTGTGTTTTCTGTAGCAAAACCTGCCTATCCTATGCAAGTTCCGCCTCAAAGTCTTTTCCGATAGTTCATACCCTTCCTGGAATAGGAATCAGAAAACAAGGTTTTACTCCTGGTTATGCTTATTAAAATTGGGACCTACCCCAGTGGCACAGTGGTAAAGAATCTTGCTGCAATGCAGGAGATGCAAGAGATGTGGGTTTGATCCTTGGGTCAGGAAGATCTCCTGGAGTAGGAAATAGCAACACACTCCAGTATTATTGCCTGGAAAATTCCATGGACAGAGGAGCCTGGTGGGCTACAGTCCATGGAGTCACAAAGAATCAGACAGGACTGAATGCATGTGCGTGCGCGCGCACACACACACACACACACACACACGCACACACACGGTTAAAATTCAGAGCATCCAAAGCAGGGAGCAAGGGTTTGATCTCTGGTTGGGGAACTAAGATCCTGCATTCTGCAAAACGTGGCCAAAAAAGTTAAAAAAAATTTGGGACCTAGTCAAGTATCCTCATATGTAAAGTTGGGATAAAATCTATTCTGTCTTCTCAGAAGAGTGCAAATGAGATCATATACGTGAAAATGTTCTCTGCAATTGGAAGCTCTATACAAGGGAAGGATCTGAAAATTCTGATTAATAGGGTTACCTGATATGATAGCAACCACACTACCTAAGTTTCCTGAAATACTGCTAATTTAAAATGTTTTCCAGTGTCCTGTATAAGTATTCGAAGTGAGCAAAAATATCATGACTATATAATTTCTGGGTTGCTGTTTTTCACTTTCTATTTGAAAATTGAAATGATTCATCTTGTAGGCTGTCCAGTATGGGGGTGGGAGGGTCTCTGTTATTTAGAGATAAGACGGGTCTCTAAGTCTTAAATTATAAAGGTAGAACACAATTATTTACTTCAAAACATATACTGAACAACCATCATGCATGTAAGGCAATCAGCCTTGAAGATGATATTTAGGCCCTTGTGTGATCCCCTTCCACATGAACAGAATACACCAAGAGTTGCAACCAATCGGATGCTCTGAAAACAACAGAATGCAGCTTCCTACACTAGGTAGTCTCCAAAATACCGAGGGAACCAATTAAAGAATTTGTAGCTGCTAAGGGAGAATTTCTTGGTGAAAAAGGACAGATTCAGAAAGAATTTTCTAAGTGATTCCATCTTACTTTATTTAGATAACAAATTCAAAACAAGACTCAGTGCTCTATCATTTCTCTTTTTTCATTCATTTGTGTCTACCCATCTATGACCTCTATGTCTATATTAAAGCTAAAATTAACAAATGAGATCATTTTCATGATGCATATTATTAGATTTTTTAAAAAGTTTTATTGATTTATTTATTTATGTTGAGCTGTACAGGGCCTTTGTTGATGCTTATACTTTTCTCTAGTATCATGAGTGGGATACTAGATAAACAGTATGGCAGAGTCGTTATCTTTTGCAATTATTTTAACTTATCATAAAAAATTTTACACATGCCTATCTAGAGTTGGCAATGAAATGTGTTTGTGTGCGTGTGTGTATTAGTCGCTCGGTCATGTCTGATTGTGGCCCTTTGGACTGTAGCCCACCAGGTTCCTCTGTCCATGGGGTTCTCCAGGCAAGAATACTGGAGTTGGTTACCATTTCCTACTCCAGAGGATCTTCCAGACACAGAGCTTGAACCCAGGTCTTCTGCACTGCAGGTGGATTCTTTACTGTCTAAGCCACCAGGGAAGTCCATGCGATGGGATGTACCAACTTACAAAAGCACTCAAGAATCATAACCTTTCTCAAACTAGAAGCAGAAGAAAGTAAATACGGTAACCTTGGATAAGATCACAGACCAAGAAAGACTGAGTCAGTCAGAGGAAGCATTAGATCTGATGAAACCCAGAAAAGGTCAAAGAGATTCAGTGTGGCATTTCCCATGCTTATTCTGTCTGGGGAAGGAAGAGCCCTGGATTGTAATCTCCCCCCAGCTATCCCTTTTTGAAGGCAGGATTTTGGAGATGTCTTGATGTCCTTACCTTCTGAGCTGCAAAAGCAATTCAACTACTGAATGACTTGGGCTTCCCAGGTGGTGCAGTGGTGAAGAACCTGCCTGCCAGTGTAGGGGATGCAAGTGTGACATGGGTTCAACTCCTTGATTGAGAAGATCCCCTGGAGTAGGAAACAGCAAGCTACTCCAGTATTCTTGCCTGGAGAATCCGTGGACAGAGGAGCCTGGTGGGCTACAGTCCATGGGTTGTAAAAAGTCGGATACAGCTGAGCACACAACGCACAATACTGGCTAAAGGGAGCCAGAGGAGCGCAGGAGGGAGGTTCCCCGGTACAGGGCTCTGGTCCTGGGATACACTCCGAGCACAGTGAGTCTCAGGGTAGCCTCCACTGTTGCTCCCTCTCCTCCCGCCCCACTCCACCGAAACAAAAGGACAGTTTTCAGAGGGAGGAGGACATGCGTGGTGAAGCACGAAGGGGTGGGTAGTAAAGGGAGTGGAGGATTCGGACACGCGGGTTGTGTGGGGAGGCTCCTGGGGAGACTGCAAGCAATAACTGGCTTTGCGACTGTGCCCTTGGCTCGTTTCACTATGCAGGCTGAGAGCAGGACTCTGAGCCAGGAAGCGGAAGCTTAGTTTTGGAAACTGCCTTCAAATCTATCGAAGTTCCCAATACTGTCCTTGACAACGAGTTTTCTTCCGTAAAACCTGTCCAAGAAGTAAAAGTACTTGCCTTCCCTCTCCAGTCTTCCCTTGTAGCTCAGTTGGTAAAGAATCCACCTGCAATGCAGGAGACCTCAGTTCAATTCCTGGGTCAGGAAGATCCCCTGGAGAAGTGATAGTCACCCTCTCCAGTATTTTGGCCTGGAGAATTCCATGGACTTACAGTTCATGGGGTCTCAAAGAGTCTTTCACTTCACTTCACTTCCCTCTTCCCCAATGCCAGTCAAGAACCTGGACATTTTGTGGCCATACTCATTTTTTCTGCTCTTGAAGAAAGGAGATGTCCCCCCCACCCCCGCCTTCATTTGGAAAAATGGGAGGCAGGGGGCATTTTCACTGCATTGCAGCCTGATTTTCCTAGTTGGTTTCACTACAGCTCATCAAGCAATATTGAGATGATGCTGTGCTATATGCTTAGCTGCTCCTTGTCCGTGGGGATTCTCCAGGCAAGACTACTGGAGTGGGTCGCCATGCCCTCCTCCGCTGGATCTTCCCCACCCAGGGATCAAATCCGGCTCTCCTACACTGCAGGCATATTCTTTACCAGCTGAGCTACCAGGGAGGCCCCATTGAGATGATAAGTTGACCCAGTTTACTGCTTTCCTTAGAGGAAAGAATGTACCAGCCATAGGATATGAGAGTTATGTTTTTAAAGTAAACAGATTGTTTTTGTTTGATTTGTAGATTTGTTTTTCCTGTGAGCTGAGTTACAGTTTCCTGTGAGCGCACTGAGTGGAAAAAAAAAATCAGCTTTTGAGCTGACAGAGCTAAGAGTCAGAATATTTTACCAAGGTAAATAATACATTATGATTTATCTTGGTACATTCTCTTCTAAACTCTTTTGAAGGCATTATTATTAAGAAGGATCATCCAAAACTTGAAACACAGTAAGAAGGCAACCACGTCATTGTTTAACATGCTCACCTAATAACTATTATATTTCACTATCTATGTCTGCCCTGGAGGAGGGCATGGCAACCCACTCCAGTATTCTTGCCTGGAGAATCCCCATGGACAGAGGAGCCTGGAGGGCTACAGTCCATGGGGTCGCAAAGAATGGACACAACTGAGCTACTAAACACACAACACACGTCTGTGTCTGAGAATTCACCTGTTTGGCTTTGCTATTTACTATTTGATTAGAGATGAGACACTGAAGTTGAACATTAACCCATAGATGTGTTTAGTAAAAAAAAATACTCCCAAGATTAGCGCACTGTAGGCTATTAACCAGTTCATACCTGTTAAACTGGTAAATCCATTTCCGCTTTCCTTTGACTGACTATAAAATCTCTGTTTCTCCAACTTTCCTTTGGACCAGCTTTATCATCTTACTGATTCTCTCAATAATTAATGGGTTGAATAAAATCTAACAGTATGTTCATTCTTGATTTCTGTGGCAGTCATGTTGAAGTTTTTGAAAATTATGCTTTAGCATTACAACATTCCTGCTTAACTCTGCTTCTGTCCAATGTTTGCGTATTGAATCTCTTAGTCAGATTTTTGCAGGGTTGGTGTTTGAATACAACAATGTTAAACCTTTCAGGACATTGGGATCCTTAAAACAATCCTAATCATGGCACTGTATAGCTGTTTGGCTTATTGAAACAAATAGAGGATGGCTGTGTGGAAGGCTATGAGTTCAGAAGCCTCTTATGTGTGAGTTCCTGCTGCCTGCCAGGTGTGAAAATTCTCACAGCTGCAGTGGAAAGCGGAGAAAATCTGAGACACGAAAGAGGAAGTGTCCAGAACTGCGGTCTGAGCTCACTTGGTGGGAAGAACAGGAGATACATTTCCAGTGTTCCTCATTAGATTTTATAATATAATTTCCCCAAAAGGCAGTTAAATAAATGTTTCGTTTCCCTGACTGTCCACAACGGACGTTGACATAATTTGTCTTTTATGCAACAGTATTATTTTCTATAACTGTATCTCTTTCATTGCAAACATTTTTTCAGATACGAGTGTGAGTGAAATTGTCTTTCATGGGACAGACAGAGGTGGAGGTGTGGAGGGGGAAAGTGAGTCCCAATTTTAACAGTGTTTTCATAGAACATATGTAGCTTGTTGGAAGGAGCTCAATAAAATTCCTTTGGAGGAGAATATACAATTTTTTATAGCTTGGAAACAGCCTAAATGAGGATTATCACAATGACAAAATCAAGTAAATTAAAAGCTGCTTTACTATAAAAGGGAATGGAAAGAGTGTGTGTGTGTGTGTGTGTGTGTTGGTAATGGTGTCACTCCTTTAAATTTTTTATCATATCTAGTAAGACATATTCTGGGTTTCTAAAACCTTTGTCTACATTTTTCTTTTTCATGTGGTGCTGTCATTAATGCCTGTGATTGTTAAGACAAAATAATTTTCAGTTTCAAATAGAACTTTCAGCATTTCATCCACCAAAAATATCATACTTTCACCTCAGTTTCTGCCAGACCAAAATGAATTTATTTCTGGATTTTCTAAGTAAAACATTGCTTTGATGAATAACATGGGACTGATTACTTTCTTGTAACAGAGTAATCTTCATGTTCTGAATTATGGCTAATTCTCCAGGCTTTCCTGAAGGAGATTCTGTGGGGGATACAGCATATAAGAATTATGTTAAACTAATAATGATCTTTCAAAACTCTACATGTGCATAGCCTTTTTTCTAAAATGGTTTCTTGAGGATGGTGGTGGTAATTTCTTCTCAAGGCATTTATTAAGCATCATTTACACTTTTGTGTTTTTCTGTGCCAGTGAACTAGGGATATAAGGGTCAGTGAAAGAAATCAATGAACAAGATATCATTACACCCATGACCAGAGAGGCATTGTTTTCTGATAGGAAATTCCTCAAAGCTAAATTGGGAAAGAGCCAAGTAACAAACTCCAAAGAGGAAACAAAGTATGAGAGATTGGAACACAATTGGAAACTGGAAATGATGCATCCATTTTAGTTCTGTTGCCCATAAAATAGTTTATTTCTCATATAAAACATTTCCAAAGTAATCAAAATACTTTTATTGATTATAAGATAATAATAAAGAATGTACAGTTTCCTATCTAAATGCCTGCATGTGTAATAAGTTAACTATTCCTCTAAATTGGAACATCAGATTATTCATATAGTATTTGCTTTTATAATGTATCAGTGAACTTTTGTGGATAAATCTTTTCCACATTTTAAGTTATAACTTTACAATGGGTTCCTTACATGGATATTAGCAGGTCAGAGGCTATGGATATTCTGACTGTTTCAAATGACTTTCTTGAAAGACTGTCAATTTTTGTTCCACTGAGTTCTTGGTACGTCTCTTACTTATTCTCCCTAGGATTCTAGGGTAGAGAATTATTTTAAAAAACAAATGAACACATACACAGAGACACAAAACACATACCACATATCCTAATAACTTTGAACAGAAATTAAAACACAGATACAAGAAACATTATTCATTCCTGAAGGTAAAAAAAAGATTTTTTCCTTACATTTTTGAAACTCAGTTCTACTTTCCTGAAGAAACCACTGTAAAGGAAAAAATATGACTCACTTACAATTTTTAAACAAGGCCTTGCTCCTCATCTGACTACGTTATGGAAGGAGGAGAATGTCTATTGCTCGGACTTGGGGACCACTACATCCCGTACCTCCATTTATGACTGTTACAACGCTTCGAAGAGAGTGCAATCAAAGGTCACCTCTGAGAACTGCCTAGAACTTCACTGGGGAAGATGAGACCCCAGGCCATTTGGTCAGGAGGGAAAGGTAAACTTTGCAGCTATAAGTTGGTCAACTTGAAAAACCTTGTTTAAAGATACTGATAATGTACATTTGAAAAAGTTTCCAGTATCTGATCAGTAAAATGGTTTATAAAAAGTATACAGCATTTACTTATAGGAATAGAAAAGTACGCAATGTTTGTCTAGGCAAGCAGGGCGTGAAAGATTCCTAGTACGGGACAGAGTTCATAATGTTCATAACTATTGATTATGGAGGCTGTTTCCCTCATCATCACTCTTGTCTATTTGTTCATCTTTCAGGAATGTTTTATTTTGCCTCTTGGCTTGCTTACTCTTGCCCTCCTTCCCCCTCTCTCTCTTGATTATTTGAGAGTTAAAAAAACTTATTTACTAATTACTTGAGATTTAGGTACAGGTGTTGTTACTTTATCCCTAAATAATTTATTATACTAAATAATTCAGTGTAACAATGAGTTATATAGGCTCCTATATAATCATAACACTATGATCACATTCAAAAATTTAACTTTGCAATAAATACTGTTTAGCATACAACCACCTTTAAATCTCCCCAATTCTACTCCAAATAACCCTTTAGAGCTCTTAGTTTGGTTTGGTTTTCCATCTAGGATCTAGCACAAGTTTACAATTGTATTTGCTTGTCGTTATAGAATCTTTTAAAAAATTAAACTTTAATTTTGAGATAATTGTAGATTCGCATGCAATTACAAGATGTAACACAGAGAAATCTCATTTACCCTTTACCCAGTTTCCACCAATGGTAACATCTCGTTACCATTTTACGAATATAGCACAATATCACAATATCTTGATATCTGATCTGGTCAAGATACTGGCTATTTCCATAACCACGAGGATCCCCCATGTTGCCCTTTTATAGCCACACCTACTTCCCTCCTCCTTCCCCCCTCCTTCAACCCTGGGAACCGCAAGTAATCTGTTCTTCATTTCTAATTTTACCATTTCAAGAATGTCACACAGGACTTCCCTGGTGGTCCAGTGGCTAGACTACACACCCTCAGTGTGGGCGGCCCAGGTTCGATCCTTGATTGAGGCACTAATCCCACACACCACAGCTAAAGATCCTGCGTGCTGTAACTAAAGATACTGCAATGAAGACTGAAGATCACGTGTGGGGCAGCTCAGATCCAGCGTGTGTGCGTGCTAGCCACTCAGTCGTGTCCAACTCTCTGTGACGTCAAAGACCATAGCCCTCCAGGCTCCTCTGTCCGTGGAATTCTCCAGGCAAGAATACTGGAGTGGGTTGCCATTTCCTTCTCCAGGGATCGTCCCAACCCAGGGATTGAACCCGGGTCTCAGCTACTAGGGAAGCCCTGTTGTAGTCAAATAAATAAATACAGATTTAAAAAATAAAAATAAATTTAAAAAAGAATGTTACACTAATGGGATCACTTAGCATGGAAACTTTTGCATTAGAATTGACGATAAACATTCCTATACAGATTTTTGTGTGACATAAATTTTTTTTTCTAGGGGTCAATGTCCAGGAGTGCAATCCCTGAGTCACATGGTATTTGCATTTTAGCTTTTTAAGAAACCTCTCAACAGTTTTCCAGAGTGGCTCTATTATTGTACATTCTCTCCAGCAATGTAGTGATTCAGGTTTATTATATTAGCCACTCTGATAGCTGTTTAGTGATATATCACTGTGCTTTTAATTTTCATTCCCTTCATGGCTCATGATATACAACAGCTTTCCATGTGTTTATTTGCCACCTGTACATTATCTTTGGCAAAATGTCTCTTCATGTCTTTTGCTTATTTTCTAATTACATTGCTAGTCTTTTCACTGTGACCCATTTTGATTTAGTTTTTGTGTAAGTTTTGTGAAACTAGGTTTCCTTCCTTCCCTCATTCCCTTTCTTGCTACTTTCCTTTTTTGCTTTTGGATGTCCAATTACTCCACCATCACTTGGTTGAAAAGCCCTTCTCCACTAAATTGTTTCTTTCACCTTTGTGAGAAATTAGTTGGGTATATTTGTATGGGTCGATTTTTTGTTCCTTTATTCTGTTCCATTGATCGGTATGTTTATCTCTTCAATATTACCAGAGAGTCTTGATTCCTATAGTTATACAATGTCATGAAATCAAATAAATGAGCTACTCCTACTTTTGATTTCTTTTTAAAACTTGCTTTAACTGTTTTAGTTCCCTTGCTTTTCCATATATATTGCTTTAGAATAATATTGTCTATCTGCAAAAAATCTTGCGATTTTGATAGGAGTTGTCCTAAACCTATGTTTCAATTTCTGGGAGGACTGACATCTTTATTATGTTGAGTTTTTCAGTACATATGATACATATTTTAACATAATATGTATCAACTTGTTTACATCGTCTATGATTTCTTTTATCAGCACTTTGAACTTTAGCAACTTGATAAAGAGCATTCACAATGTTAAGGGCTTTAAAGAGTTTAGTAAAGCTATGACCAACGTAGATAGCATATTAAAAAGCAGAGACATTACTTTGCTAATAATGGTCTGTCTAGTCAAAGCTATGATTTTTCCAGTAGTCATGTATGGATATGAGAGTTGGACTATAACGAAAGCTGAGTGCTGAAGAATTGATGCTTTTGAACTGTGGTGTTGGAGAAGACTCTTGAGGGTCCCTTGGATGGCAAGGAAATTCAACCTAAGGGAAATCAGTTCTGAATATTCATTGGGAGGAATGATGCTCAAGCTGAAACTCCAGTATTTTGGCCATCTGATACAAAGAACTGACTCATTTGAAAAGACCCTGATGCTGGGAAAGACTAAAAGCAGGAGGAGAAGGGGACAACAGAGGATGAGATTGTTGGATGGCATCACCGACTCAATGAACATGAGTTTGAGTAAGCTCTGGGAGTTGGTGATGGACATGGAAGCCTGGTGTGCTGCAGTCCATGGAATTGCAGAGTTGGACACGACTGAGCGACTGAACTGAACTGAATTCATCAGACACTTGACTGGGGCTTTCAAGTTAAGGCTCAAGCTCAGGCTTTCCTCATCTGGTAGCATATTCCATAGGCCCTCTTGCAGTGTGGAAGCTTATTTTTTCCAAGTAGCAGAGGAGAAAAGTCTCTCTCTCTGGCTATTAAGACAGGGTCTTAAATGATGCAGCACAGTCAAGACAAGATTACCACCTGTCTTGTTCCCTGGCTTTGGTCAAGTCATAGGTTCTACCTGAATTCAAGGGAAGAGATTTATACATGAATGCTTTTAGGCAGTCTTCTGTATATATAATATATCTTATAGTACATTAAAAAACAAATAAAAAGAGAAGTAGCATAGATACATAAAAGAATGGAGTCAGCCTGTCTATCTCCCTACCTACCTATCATCATAATCAATTTATGGTAAATTTAAAATGAAAACAGGAGCAAACCAGTGCAAGGCGTTAAGTGTATCTTCCCCATAGTGGAAATCAAAGAAAGAGCATCTACAGGCACAATGAAGGTCATTTTATATTGATCATACTTACTTTTTGCTTGTCAAAGATAATTTTTTTCACAAGTGATTATTTTCATCATCTTTATTGTTCTTTAAATGTTAGCATTTTAACACACTGTACCATGGAAGAGAATCTCTCTATTCATTACCTTTTCCAGAACACAGTGATCAGCTCTTGTAGAGTTAAAGCTTTGTTTAGTATGGGAAAATTGACTTCAGTGCTATCCTCAGTAATGCTTTTATTCCATGTGATTTGACAGGATTCAATTATTTGGGGGGGAACACACACCAATCTGTGGGGTTCATTTCATTATATTATTTCTTTTATAATATCTATCCCTATTTTTTTCTCATTGTTGTCATTTCTGCATTCACTTCCTGTGTGATCTGAGAGATTTTTCCAGCTTGTCTTCTAGATCAGTAAGTTGCAAACGTGTCTTTTATCCCATCCAGTGTATCCATTTTATTTTTTCTCCCTGGATATTAGTTTCATCATATATCTTTCTTATCTTGGTTTATCTTTCCTCAAGGAGGCTGCTTGTTCAACAGAGGCATTTCCTTATAGGAATATAAGTGAATAAATATTTATCCATTTGTCTTCTGTTTCAGAAAAAACTTTTCCCACTGAATTATTTGGTCATTTACAAAGGCTTTTCTTTATGCTTTAGAGTTTCTTCATAGATATCATATTGATTTTGTTCTATTATTCATCCTAGAAAGAGGAGAAGTCTCTATAGAATGATGTTAAAGAATATTTCTGTCTGTTTCAATCAGAACCCTCACACTTTTACTACAAGGGGTTACCTGCATTTCTGCCTGAGTTTAAGGCTGCCTGTCTACCACACACAGGCATATAGTTGTGGTTCAGTTACTAAGTTGTGTCTAACTCTGTAGCCTTATGGACTACAGCGTGCCAGGCGCCTCTGTCCTCCTATATCCTGGAGTTTGCTCACATTTTGTCCATTGAGTCAGTGATGAATTCTAACCATCTCATCCTCTGCCATCCCCTTCTCCTTTTGCCTTTAGTCATTCCCAGCATCGTGGTCTTTTCCAATGAATTGGCTATTTCATCAGATGGCCAAAGTATCAGAACTTCAGTAGGTATACCTTGGGGATACTGTAGGTTTGGTTCCAGACAGTCATAATAAAGCAAATATTGCAAAAAATGAGTCTCATAATTTTTTTTCATTTCCCAGTACACATAAAGGTTATGTTTACTTTATACAGTAGTTTATTAAGTGCGCAATAATAGCATGCCTACAAAAACAATATAAACAGTTTAAAGTATTTTATTGCTAAGTAATGCTAACTTTCATCTTGCTCTTCGGAGAGTCCTAACCTTTTTGTTGTTGCAGAGTTTTGCCTCGATGTTGATGCTGCTGACTTCTGAGGGTGGTGGTTCCTAAAGACTGGGGTGGCTCTGACAATATGTTAAAATAAAATGTCAGTGAAGTTTGCCACATTACCTGACTCTTTCTTTTACAATTTCTCCATAGCATGCGATGATAGCGTTTTACCCACAGTAGAATTTCTTTCGAAATTGGGTCAGTCCTCTAAAAACCTGTCTCTGCTTTATCAATAGCTTTATGTAATACTCTAAAACCCTGGATGTCCTTTCAACAGTCATCACAGCATCTTTACCAGGAGCAGAAACCATCTCAAGAAACCGATTTCTTTGCTCATCCATAAAAAGCAACTCCTCATCTGTTTTATTATGAGCTTGTAGCAACTCAAATCTTCAGGCTCCACTTCTAATTCCCGTGTTATATCTACCATATCTGTAGTACCTTCCTTTACTGAAGTCTTGAGCCTTTTAAAGTCATCCATAGGTGTTGCAATCAACTCTTCTAAACTCCTGCTAAGATTGATATTTGGACCTCTTCTCACAAAACACAAATGTTAAAGGTATCCAGAAGGTGAATCCTTTCCAGATTTTTCAATTGACTTTGCCCAGATACAACATAAGAATCACTATCTATGGCAGCTATAGCCTTATGAAATGTATCTGTTACCCAGTAAGACTTGAAGGGGAAAATGACTCTTTGATCCACGAACTTCAGATGAATGGTGTGATGGCAGTCATGAAAACATTAAAGTTACAGTGCATCTCCATCGGAGATTTTGGGTGACCAGGAGCACTGTCAATGAGCAGCAATATTGTGAAAAGCAACTGTTTTGTCTACCTTGAGAATCTGCTGTTTAGCGTAGCCCTTAGCATTAGATCTCAATAGTGGGCTTGAATAGTAAACAATGTTGTCAACAGACATGCTGTCATCCAGGTTTTGTTCTTTCATTTATAGAACAGAGGCAGAGTAGATTTAGCAGAATTCTTAAAGGCTCTAGGATTTTTGGAATGGTAAATAAGCACTTGCTTCAAATTCAAGCCACCAGCGACATTAACCCCTAACAAAAGGGAGCTCTGGTGCTTGAAGCCAAGTACTGAAACTTTGGAGCCAAGCACTGATTTTTCCTCTCTAGCTATGAAAGTTTTAGGTACCATCATCTTCCTCTATAAGGCTGTTTGTCTCTCTTGAAAAGCTGTTGTTTAGTGTAGCCGTCTTAATTATCACTTTGGCTGCGTCTTCTGGATAACTCGCTGCAGCTTCTACATGAGCACTTTCTGCTTCGGTATGAAGATGGCTTCATTCCTTAAACCTCGCCAATCAACCTGTGCTATTTCAAATTTTCCTTCCGCAGCTTTCTCAGCTTTCAGAGAATTGAGGAGAGTTAGGGTCTTGCTCTGGATTAGGCTTTGGCTTAAAAGGAAGTTGTGACCTTTGATCTTTGACCTTCTATCCAGACCAGCAATACTTTCTCCAAATCAGCAGTAAGGCTGTTTTGTTTTGTGCGTTCACTGGAGTATCACCTTTCATTTCGGCCAACTGTTTCATATCAAAGGCCTAGTTTTTAGACCTGTCTCAGCTCTTGACATGCCTTCCTCACTAAGCTTAATCATTTCTAGTTTTTTAGTTAAACTGAGAGCCGTGCGACCTTTCTTTTCACTTGAACACTTAGAAGCCATTGCAGGGTTATTAATTGGCCTAATTTTGATATTGTTGTGTTTCATGGAATAAGGAGACCCAAGAATAGGGAGAGGAGTAGGAGAAGAGATGGTCAGTGGAATGCTCAGAACACACATGGCATTTTTCAATTAAGTTCACTGCCTCATTTGGGGATGGCTCATGGCAGCCCAAAGGCAATTACAGTAGTAACATCAAAGATCACTGATTGGGACTGGCCTGCCAGGCCAGTGGTTAGGACTCTGTGCTTCTGTTGCAGGAAGGGCGAGTTCAGTACCTGTGAGGAAACTGATTACCACATGCTACTCGGCCAAAAAAAAGAAATCATCAACCATAACAAATATGAAAATCATGAGAACTACCAGATCGTGACAGGGACACAAAGTGAGTAAATGTTACTGGCAAAATGGCACTGATTTGCTCAATGGAAGGTTACTACAAACCTTTGATCTGTAAACAGACATAGCATCTGTACAGTGCAATAAAGTGAAGCACAATAAAAATGAGGTCTCCTTAACAATAAAATGAGGTCTCCTAACTTTCTCTCTGAACATAAAGCTCTCCAATGAAATGCAAAGAGAAATTGCTCTTACTTGATTCAGCAAGTTCTTTCTTATTTGATAGGATACGAAGGCAAATAGGGATAGGGCTATATACTCTGCGGGGTCCTTTTAGCCTCTTAGCGTGAATTTAACATGGTAAAGCAAATACACAGTCACTGAACTGAGAATAAATTTTCTATGCCTCTGAAGCATTGGTCAGGCAAAAGAGGTTTTAGGGAGAGGCTTCTTGGGGCATTCTTTAATCTGTCGTTTCTGCCTGACTTCCTGGCTAGTGCATTGCTGCTTGCCTGAAATGGATTTTCATTCGTGCCTTTGGAATTTGCTTCTAGATACTTGGAACAGCTGCTTCTCTGTGCAGATTCTCTAGCTTCCTCTAGGCTCCAAAGCGTTTGTGCTTTGGGTGATCCTGTTCATCAGGGCAGCCTCCCTTGCCAGCTCCAAGTTGGAAGATATACCTGAGGCTGTTAAGAAAGGGGTTTCAAGTCACTTCTCACTTTTCCCCTTCTCTACTTCTTCCCTCTCCTCTTCTTGCCTGTTTTCCTTCCAGGCTATTTTCTCTGCAAAAATTGAGAAGTGGATTGCAGCCCTATTATGGACTGAATTGTATCCACACGCCCACCCAGATTCTTATGTCAAAGCCCTAACTGCCTGTGTGACTATATTTGGAGATAAGGCCTTTAAAGGGGTGATTAACGTTAAATTGTGGTCATCTCACATGCCAGCAAGGTCATGCTCAAAATCCTTCAAACTAGGCTTCAGCAGGATTTGAACCAACAGCATTCAGGTCGAAAAGCTGGATTTTGGAGAGACAGAAGAACCAGAGATCAAATCGCCAAATATTCATTGGATCATGGAGAATGCAAGGGAGTTCCAGAAAAACATCTACTTTTGCTTCATGGACTACACTAAAGCCTTCGACTATGTGGATCACTACAAACTATGGAACATTCTTTGGAGATGGGAGTATCAGACCACCTTGCCTGTCTCCTGAGAAACCTGTATGCAGGTCAAGAAGCAACAGTTAGAACCAGACATGAAATTGACTGATTCAATACTGGGAAAGAAGTACGTCAGGCTGTATATTGTCACCTGCTTATTTAACTTATATGTAGAGTATATCATATGAAATGCTGGGCTGGATGAAGCACAAGCTGGAATCAAGATTGCCTAGAGAAATATCAACAACCTCAGATATGTAGATGACACCACTCTAACGGCTGAAAGCTAAAGAACCTCTTGATGAGGGTGAAAGAAGAGTGAAAATTCAACATTGAATTTCAACATTCAACATTGAAAATTTTAATTACCTCAGAAATTAAAAGCTTGAAATTCAACATTCAGAAAACTAAGATCATGGCATCTGGTCCCATAACTTCATGGTGAGTAGATGGGGAAAAAGTGGAAACAGTGACAGATTTTTTTTCTTGGGCTCCAAAATCACTGCAGACAGTGACTGCAGTCATGAAATTAAAAGATGCTCCTTGGAAGAAAAGCAATAAAGAACCTAGACAGCATATGAAAAAGCAGAGACATCACTTTGCCAACAAAGGTCCATATAGTCTAAGCTATGGTTTTTCCCTTCTAGCTCAGATGATAAAGAATCTGCCTTTACCAGGAAATGGTTTAGAAGGAAATGACTACCCACTCCAGTATTCTTGCCTGGAGAATCCCATGGTCAGAGGAGCCTGGTGGGCTACAGTTAATGGGATCACAAAGAGTTGGACATGACTGAGTGACTAACACCCCCCTCCCACTCCCCTTCCACCCCCACGTACAGATGTGAGAGTTGGACCATAAAGAAAATTGTGCACCAAAGAACTGATACTTTCGAACTGTGGCGCTAGAGAAAACTCGAGAGTCCCTGGGACTGCAAGGAGACCAAACAAGTCAGTCCTAAACAAAATCAACCCTGAATATTCATTGGAAGGACTGATGCTGAAGCTGAAGGTCCAGTGCTTTGGCCACCTTATGGAAAGAGCTGACTCATTGGAAAAGACCCTGATGCTGGGAAAGATTGAAGTCAAAGGGAGAAGAGGGTGGCAGAGAATGAGATGGTTAGATAGCACCACTGACTCAATGCCCATGAATTGGAGCAAATCTGGGAGACGGTGAAGGACAGAGCACCCTGGCGCGCTGCAGTCCATGGGGTCAGGGTCACAAAGAGTCTGACATGACTTAGTGATTGAACAACTACACAGAGATCATGGGGTCATGTGGATGGGCCCTAATCCAATAGGATGGGAGTCCTTTTCAGAAATAGAAGAGACGGCAGGGATCTGTAAGCATAGGGGAAAGGCCATGTGAGAAGGCAGCCTGTGAGCCGCGCAGAGGGGCTCCAGGAGAAACCGATTCTGATGACACCCTGCTCTTGGGACTTCCAGCCTCTGGAACTGTCAGAAATCAATTTCTACTGGTTAAGTCCCCCAGTTTGTATTTTGTTATGTCAGCCCTAGCAAATGAATGCAACCCTATTTACCTGTCATTCTCCTAATCTATAGAGACTTCTCCTGGGGATCTTGGCATAAGGCTAATTTTTATCACTTATATCTGGTCCTGCTGAAATTTTTCTCTCATCTTGGATGTTTTTATGGGCATTTTCAAGAGGGCATTGGAGAAGGGTCTCCTTGGCTTTCCCTGAATCTCTTCTGACACTTAACATTTCTTATGGTCTCTAGCATGCAATTTAGAAGTTATGCCCTATCTGTTCCATTCATTAATAGCAACAGCTTTCATATCATCCACCCAATTGATCTAGCTTGCAAGCAGCAGGTTATTAAATTCTGTAATCTCTGCCTAACACAATGTTTATGCTTAAAAGTGCTGGAGATTTGGCTGATTGGTTTAAAACCTGGAATTGGATCCAGGACTCGGATCCTATTTCCTGTTTAGATGGTAAAGGCAGAGTCCATGGGGACTGAGGGAACTAGGGCTTCTTCCAACAAATGTGAGTATTTTGGAGTCCCCAGTCTGGTTTCCACATGAAGTGATGAGCTGGTCTGTTGTTTTCCTCAGGGACCTCCAGGCAGATGCAGACAAACAGCAGGTGAGGAGGAAGAGCCGCGGCAGAGCAGGCTGAGAGCTGTAAACAAGCGACGCTATATTAAGAAAGCTCTCCATCTCAGCACTGTCTCAACCCTGCCCCCTACTGGGAGGATTCCTGAATTGACTTTCCACAGTCAGCTGCTCCGTGACAGGTGTGTCACGATTTGTAAGACCCAAGTCGCAGCTTCTTAGAACTGGGAAGATTCTTAAATATCACATTCTTTGGTGTCCTGAAAAGTCTCATTGCGGAGCATGAAATGAGTTTAGGTAGCACATGAGATGACTTCAGGTGGAGACATTAGCTTTGTGTGCAAGTTAACTGCAGAATTGCTTTTCCTGTTTTCTTTCAATCTGTCTAAATTTGGGAAGGAAAACGTATCTATTTGGTAGATCTTTATACTCATTAACCTTCCTTTCTAACACAGAGAGAATTTTTTCCTACATTGTATTTCTGTTACAAACATTTGATAGCTTATAAAAATCCTTCTCTAAGTAAATTAGTAAGGAAAGAAGGTGGCTTCCTTTAAAGACGAAGATTAAACAAATAATGGTGCAGGTGGCATTTGGATAAGGCAAAAGTCGTGAGTGTGGTCAGAGTGAAATTATGGAGATACTGCTATCCCATTCCCTCCCCTTTGCATCTACAAATGAAGCAACTGAGGCTTCTTTTGTAATGTTTCACTGAGAGGCTGAGTTGGGAGAGATGAGGCAATTGAGTAGTGGCATCTGTTGTGACTGGGGCTTCCGAGGTGGCGCCAGTGGTAAAGAACCCACCTGCCAATGCAAGAGACTTAAGAGACACAGGTTTGATCCCTGGGTCAGGAAGATCCCCTGGATGCGGGCATGATGACCCAGTCCAATATTCTTGTCTGGAGAATCTCATGGACAGAGGGGCCTAGGGGTCTACAGTCCACAGGGTCACAAAGAGTCGGACACGACTAAAGCAACTTAGCACACATGTGTGGATCTATGAAGACTAGGATGCCCCCAAGGAAGAGAAGGCTGCCCCAGAAGTAATCTGAGTTTGGCTTTGGCATCTAGAGATCCAACCAGCCATTCTGAAGGAGATCAGCCCTGGGATTTCTTTGGAAGGAATGATGCTAAAGCTGAAACTCCAGTACTTTGGCCACCTCATGCAAAGAGTTCACTCACTGGAAAAGACTCTGATGCTGGGAGGGATTGGGGGCAGGAGGAGAAGGGGACGACCAAGGATGAGATGGCTGGATGGCATCACAGACTCGATGGACATGAGTCTGAGTGAACTCCAGGAGTTGGTGATGGACAGGGAAGCCTGGCGTGCTGCGATTCAGGGGGCCGCAAAGAGTCGGACACCACTGAGCGACTGAACTGAACTGAACTGAACTGGACCTTCATGATGGTAATGCCTGGCACAAAGGGAGGGTGAAAGGAATATGCAAGATGAGAGACTGATCCCTATTTTCTTAGTCTTCTGGGGCTGCCAGAACGAAACACCACAGACTGGGTGGCTTAAGCAGTAGAAGCTAACTTTCTCACAGGGCTGGAGGCTGGATGGCAGATGTTAAGGAGCTCTCAGGCTGGTTTCTCCCGAGGCTCATCTCTTTGGCTTGTAGACGGCCGCCTTCTCGTGGGGCCCTTATGTGGTCTTTCCTCTGTGCTTGCATATGCCTTGCTGCTGCTGCTGCTGCTTAGTCACTTCAGTCGTGTCCGACTCTGTGCGACCCCAGAGATGGCAGCCCACCAGGCTCCCCCGTCCCTGGGATCCTCCAGGCAAGAACACTGGAATGGGTTGCCATTTCCTTCTCCAATGCATGAAAGTGGAAAGTGAAAGTCAAGTTGCTCAGTTGTGACCCCATGGACTGCAGCCCACCAGGCTCCTCCGTCCATGGGATTTTCCAGGCAAGAGTGCTGGAAAGTCCCATGGACAGAGGAGCCTTGATGTGTCTCAATTTCTTCTCGTAAGGACATCAGTCAGATTAGATTAGGGATCACTCTACAAAAAATTTCAACATATGATTGTATTTGTTTATTTTTGGCCGTGCTGCGTCTTCGTGCTGTGCGAGGGCCGTCTCTAGCTGTGGCGCGCAGGGGCTGTTCTTCGCTGCGATGTGTGGGCTTCTCGGTCCAGCGGCTTCTCTCGCGAAGCGTGGGCTCTGGCTGAGGCAGTTGCAGTTCCCGAGCTCTAGAGCTCAGTAATTGTGGCTCACGGGCTTACGTTGCTCCTCCTCACCTGGGATCTTCCCGCACCAGGGATCGAACCTATGTCTCCTGCATTGGCAGGAGGATTCGTTACCACTGAGTCACCAGGGAAGCTCAGGGATAAGCGTGCTACCTTATTTTAACTTAATCACTTCTTTCAGAACCCTATCTTGAAGTCTAGGCACATTCTGAGGTACTAGGGGTGAACATTTCAGCACATTCACATTCACATTTCAGTCTAAAGCCCACGTTGACACTGACAGACGCAAACCACAAGTTACTTCTACATGATACTCCATTGTTATTGGTTGCCACCTGGAGGAATAGCTTTGTCAGAAAAAGGGATTTGTGAGTCCAGGTGGCCCAAAGGCCTGGGCACCCGGGGGAGATGCCCGGAAACTTACAGCAATTTCTACGTAATGGTCTGTGGTCCATGAGAAACAGAGAAGCCGCAGAGTCACGGAGGAAGTCTGAGCGCTCCTCTGATGTCATGCTACTGAAAACCTCTCTTGTTTTCTAGAATAACATCTGCAATAGGTACATATTAGAGGTATTCATGGGTTTTGTTGTGGCTGGTGACTTCGGAGAATTATAGGGGGGCATTGGAGAGACTGGAAAAGTTGAGGGGAGCTGAGGAGAATGAAGGTAAATTCTTCTTTGATGGCAGTAAAAAGCATGGCCAGTCTCAATTTAATCTGAACTCAGCTGGTCTCCCCTTATTTATCACAAAGCAAAGTTATGTTTTATTATTTAAAAATGTATATTATTATTATTACTGCACACAGCTTGTGGGATCTTAGTTCCCTGACCAGGAATTAAACCACCCAAGGCAGCGGAAGCATGGAATCCTACCCACTGGACCTCCAGGGAATTCCCCAGAGTTATTTTTTAAAATTGGCATGTGGACAGGAAAGTATAGAATCCAGATTTTCTAATAGAAACTTATATAATGAAATAAATAAATGAATAATAATAATAGTATCCTCAGATATAGAAATATACTTTTTTTGTAATGATAGTGGTAAAGTGTGCTTTTACCTGCATTTGAAAACAGTACTCTTTTTTGAGTGTGAGAAATGTCCCAGAAAATATTTATAATAAGATATACATTGAAATCACATAAATTTTCAACTTTTTTGATAAACATATTGTAGACAAGTCAATGGCAGGTTTTTGTACAAATATAATTAGAAGCTGACTCTACCTATGTCTTTCCAAAAAACTATTCATAAGTTGAAAAACAATATAATTTTAATTAAAATTTATTAAAAACCTAGCAACTGTTCTCATTAGATAAAAAGTTAAGCTACATAGTAACTCTAGACAGACAAAACAGTTAAATTACAGTTAAATTCCCTTCATTTAAGAGTATTCCTTTCTCACTCTCCAAAAACAATTATAAAATTTTTGGAGCCCCCAGATCGTAGAGCTTAAGACAGATGCCCAGTTTGGCTCTTTGTAAGTGTTTATCTGTGGCCGTCCTGCAATTAGTCGTTTCAAGCCATTACCTTTATCCTAGGCTTGCTGCTGCTGCTGCTG
>SJYC01012475.1:0-11677 GCA_006408675.1 Madoqua kirkii | reverse complement strand
GATCCTCCAGGCAAGAACACTGGAATGGGTTGCCATTTCCTTCTCCAATGCATGAAAGTGGAAAGTGAAAGTCAAGTTGCTCAGTTGTGACCCCATGGACTGCAGCCCACCAGGCTCCTCCGTCCATGGGATTTTCCAGGCAAGAGTGCTGGAAAGTCCCATGGACAGAGGAGCCTTGATGTGTCTCAATTTCTTCTCGTAAGGACATCAGTCAGATTAGATTAGGGATCACTCTACAAAAAATTTCAACATATGATTGTATTTATTTATTTTTGGCCGTGCTGCGTCTTCGTGCTGTGCGAGGGCCGTCTCTAGCTGTGGCGCGCAGGGGCTGTTCTTCGCTGCGATGTGTGGGCTTCTCGGTCCAGCGGCTTCTCTCGCGAAGCGTGGGCTCTGGCTGAGGCAGTTGCAGTTCCCGAGCTCTAGAGCTCAGTAATTGTGGCTCACGGGCTTACGTTGCTCCTCCTCACCTGGGATCTTCCCGCACCAGGGATCGAACCTATGTCTCCTGCATTGGCAGGAGGATTCGTTACCACTGAGTCACCAGGGAAGCTCAGGGATAAGCGTGCTACCTTATTTTAACTTAATCACTTCTTTCAGAACCCTATCTTGAAGTCTAGGCACATTCTGAGGTACTAGGGGTGAACATTTCAGCACATTCACATTCACATTTCAGTCTAAAGCCCACGTTGACACTGACAGACGCAAACCACAAGTTACTTCTACATGATACTCCATTGTTATTGGTTGCCACCTGGAGGAATAGCTTTGTCAGAAAAAGGGATTTGTGAGTCCAGGTGGCCCAAAGGCCTGGGCACCCGGGGGAGATGCCCGGAAACTTACAGCAATTTCTACGTAATGGTCTGTGGTCCATGAGAAACAGAGAAGCCGCAGAGTCACGGAGGAAGTCTGAGCGCTCCTCTGATGTCATGCTACTGAAAACCTCTCTTGTTTTCTAGAATAACATCTGCAATAGGTACATATTAGAGGTATTCATGGGTTTTGTTGTGGCTGGTGACTTCGGAGAATTATAGGGGGGCATTGGAGAGACTGGAAAAGTTGAGGGGAGCTGAGGAGAATGAAGGTAAATTCTTCTTTGATGGCAGTAAAAAGCATGCCAGTCTCAATTTAATCTGAACTCAGCTGGTCTCCCCTTATTTATCACAAAGCAAAGTTATGTTTTATTATTTAAAAATGTATATTATTATTATTACTGCACACAGCTTGTGGGATCTTAGTTCCCTGACCAGGAATTAAACCACCCAAGGCAGCGGAATCATGGAATCCTACCCACTGGACCTCCAGGGAATTCCCCAGAGTTATTTTTTAAAATTGGCATGTGGACAGGAAAGTATAGAATCCAGATTTTCTAATAGAAACATATAATGAAATAAATAAATGAATAATAATAATAGTATCCTCAGATATAGAAATATACTTTTTTTGTAATGATAGTGGTAAAGTGTGCTTTTACCTGCATTTGAAAACAGTACTCTTTTTTGAGTGTGAGAAATGTCCCAGAAAATATTTATAATAAGATATACATTGAAATCACATAAATTTTCAACTTTTTTGATAAACATATTGTAGACAAGTCAATGGCAGGTTTTTGTACAAATATAATTAGAAGCTGACTCTACCTATGTCTTTCCAAAAAACTATTCATAAGTTGAAAAACAATATAATTTTAATTAAAATTTATTAAAAACCTAGCAACTGTTCTCATTAGATAAAAAGTTAAGCTACATAGTAACTCTAGACAGACAAAACAGTTAAATTACAGTTAAATTCCCTTCATTTAAGAGTATTCCTTTCTCACTCTCCAAAAACAATTATAAAATTTTTGGAGCCCCCAGATCGTAGAGCTTAAGACAGATGCCCAGTTTGGCTCTTTGTAAGTGTTTATCTGTGGCCGTCCTGCAATTAGTCGTTTCAAGCCATTACCTTTATCCTAGGCTTGCTGCTGCTGCTGCTGCTGAGTCACTTCAGTCGTGTCCAACTCTTTGCGACCCCAGAGACGGCAGCCCACCAGGCTCCCCCGTCCCTGGGATTCTCCAGGCAAGAACACTGGAGTGAGTTGCCATTTCCTTCTCCACTGCATGAAAGTGAAAAGTGGAAGTGAAGTCGCTCAGTCGTGTCCGACCCTCAGCGACCCCATGGACTGCAGCCCACCAGGCTCCTCAGTCCATGGGATTTTCCAGGCAAGAGTACTGGAGTGGGGTGCCATTGAAGCTCATTCCTCAGGTTTGAATTCTAACTCCTGGACACTTAAATCAAATCCATCCTACATTGATATTTGAACTCATTTTTAGACCCTGTACAGCTGAACGAGATGAGGCAGAAAGACATGCCTTTCTATGTTTGGGCTTGGAAGGTGGAACAGATGTCTCCAGTTTAGAAAGGATATCTAATAAAGTCTGAAACATTGGACGACACTTCTCAGTCCTCAAACTCCCTCATGAAGACACGATCCTTAGGTCTTCACTTTCTTGAGGAAGGGGTAGAAGGCAATCATTAAATATTTTCTGGGACCAGTTAGCAGTAGCAAAGCAGGGAGTCCCATGTCAGACCTTTGACTTTGGTGGAAGACTAGAGCTAACTAGGTCTGAGGTCTCGGAGCAAGTTACTTTGGTCATCTCAACTTCTGATGTTGTTTCTGAGTCTGTAGCAATTACGGGATATTCCTACAGAGGCAGGGGATAGTGAAGGGGATGGGTAGGGAAAACAGAAGTCAGGATACGTGAAGAGAGAAGAGAACCAAACTTATTAACTGCTTCTGAACCAGTTCGTCAACTTCTTGAGACTTTTCCTGATGGCTTTTTCTGATTGCTCAATGATCCAGCCTTTTTTTTGCCCACACGATGGCACTAGCTGTTTAGAAAACAACTTAGCTAATGCCAGAAAGCCCACCAAGGCACTCCTGAATTTGTGGAGAATGAGCTGCAGTTGACGTTTACAGCAATTAATAATGTATTAGAAAATTTACTAACAGGGATAATCCACATTGAGTTAATTAGAAAGCAATTTCAAGACTGAGGAAGTAGGGGAGAAATGAGCGGGTGGGGTGCCGCCTCTCCACCACCGGCCTCGTGACATTCTGCATTATCACTGAAGGCTCTAGTCTAGCAGTGGCCTGTCTTGGTTCTGCTTCACTGCCAACTGGAGTTCCTTTCCAGGCTAAGAAAAGCAAGAAGCATCGGGGTGGGCGGGGGAGGGATGCTCCCTCTTCAATGTACTGGAAAGAATCTTGTCCTAGGGCTCCAGAGACCCGTCTGTAATGCTATTTTTGCTACTAATTCTCATTCCCTCTATGACATTGAATAGGACACTTTGCCCTTCGGGAACTGTTTCTCACTTTTAAGAGACATCCATTGGGTCAGATAACCTCTAAGTTCCCTTCCAGCTCTGGCATTCGATTCAGTGATGTTGGAAGACAAGAGTTTTGTGAGCTGGAGATACAGAGATACATGCTTATATATGTAATCACAGTGTCGGTAAACAGCATCTGCTGGATTATGATAAGAGCAGAGAAGGCAGTGTTCACACACTCAGACCACAGCTGCGGGAGTAGATTTTGATTGATATCAGCAACTGGAGCTCCTGGCAGTCTGGGAGGAAATTGAATTTGAAAAGGTCTTTTAAAAGGGCCTGCAGGGAGTCCAGGGGAACGAGTGGAGGCAACCTGTTAAGGAGGATTTGGGGCTTGGGTGGAGAGGCAGGTGAAGTGAGAGATAGTAGGGTGTTTGTGCACCATACAGAGCAGGGCCAGTGCTGGCCCCTTCGACATTTCTAGGATTAACCACACAGCTAGTCTCAGCCAGGATGGCTCTACTCAGTGCTGGGCCCTGCCTGGCCTTGAACTGAAATGAAACTCTAATTTCCTTTTAGTTGCCCCTTTCATTCTTTTCCTCCTGATAAACTTGGTCAAGATGTGTCCGGCATGTTTTATTTTTAATCTGCTTGGAAAAACGTGGAAGTCTTGGCAGCTCTGACTTTGCTGTTTCATGATGGAAATCAAGGTTTGCTCCAGGTGGGGGTCTGTCACATGGCAAAGACTTGAAACGGGAATAGTGGGTGGAATTTTAGTGGCCAGGAAAAGGGGGCATGGATTCATGGATCAGCGTGTTTTCCTGGTGATCCAATGGAGGTGTCATCTCTCAGCAGAGAATAGGGGATAGCTACAAGATATCAACATGGATAGGAAAAAGAGGTCCCCAGGTATAATGGGGAGGAACAGGAAAATATTGGAAATCCTGTCCCTGAGGAATCTGATGTATAAAAATCTAGATTTTCAAGTATAAAAAATTAGAAGTGTTTCTTACACGTACCCAATGTCTTATTTTGCCTTGTTTTAAATGTTTAATATTTTATTTGTATATCTTGATTTTTTTCTATTTTAAAAGAGACATATGACTGATAAAAACTTAAACAACCCAGAAATCCTTGGCAAATATGATAGAAGGTAAAGCTCTTGTATCATTTGGTTTGTCCCTGCTCCCTATGGCCTGATGCATATTCTTTAATGAGTCTCTTTGAACATCTAATTTTCCTAAGAACAACTGAAAAGGATTCCATTTATGAATATTTGAGGTTAGAGACATTTTCCAGCTCTGGTTTGGGGTTGAAGGATGAATGACCCACCGACTCTGTTTGCCTTGGACTTTGAGGGCCAAACCCAGGAAAGTTCCAGGAGAGTGGAACAGACGGGCCCTCTAGTGCCATATAAATGTGGGTCTGTGGAATTGAAGTCAACCCTTGGAAGCTGGGACTTGCTGCTCTGTTCCAGTGCTGTGAGACATGGCTGTTTCCTTGGTTCCTGCAAGGTGAGGCAAGGTGACGTGGCCCTCCCTTCCTCTTTTTGTGAGTCCAGTGGAGATGCAGGGTTTTACAGCGTGGGAGAGTGGAGGGGAAGGGAGACTTCCTCTGCATCAGCGATGCTTTGACGCCTCTCTACATGACCCATTGTACAAAGAGGACATCGAGACCGTAAGTCACATCCTGGAGGCCCTGCTTTCTGCTGCTTTGAACATGGGCTTTGTTCTCCGGGAGCTTCTCAGCTTCCACCTGCCCAGCCTCATTATGGCATTTGAAACTTGGGTATAAACACAGAAGCTCCTGGAAGACACAGGTCATCTCTCCCAATATTATTGCAATGTCTCCTGCTCAGTCTTTATGAGCGGAAACTGTGTCCCCCAGGACTGCTGTGTGGTTGGACAGGCCTGAGTAAGAAACAATGGGGATGTACGAGGAGGAGGGCTTCCCAGGTGGCTCAGTGGGTTTGACCTCTGGGTTGGGAAGATCCCCCAGAGAAGGAAATGGCAACCCATTCCAGTATTCTTGCTTGGGAAATCTCGTTGAGCCTGGCGGGCTACAATCCATGGGGTTGCAAAAGGGTCAGATAAGACTGACTAAACAACAACAACAACATACTAGGAATGTCTTGGAAGACATGTCCTTCCTTGGAAGAAAAGTTTTGTCTAGGGCTATACCTAGACAGCATATTAAAAAGCAGAGACATTACTTTGCCAACAAAGGTCCATCTAGTCAAGGCTATGGTTTTTCCAGTGGTCATGTATGGATGTGAGAGTTGGACTGTGAAGAAAGCTGAGCGCTGAAGAATTGATCCTTTTGAACTGTGGTGCTGGAGAAGACTCTTGAGAGTCCTTTGGACAGCAAGGAGATCCAACCAGTCTATCCTAAAGGAGATCAGTCCTGGGTGTTCATTGGAAGGACTGATGCTGAAGGTGAAACTCCAGTACTTTGGCCACCTGATGCAAAGAGCTGACTCATTTGAAAAGACCCTGATGCTGGGAGGGATTAGGGGCAGGAGGAGAAGGGGATGACAGAGGATGAGATGGTTGGATGGCATCACTGACTCAATGGACATGGGTTTGGGTGCACTCTGGGAGTCGGTGATGGACATGGAGACCTGGCGTGCTGCGGTTCATGGGGTCGCAAAGAGTTGGACACGACTGAGCGACTGAACTGAACTGAACTGAGCAATGTCTAAAGAGGGCAGCACAGCACAGAGAAATCCTCGCACCTGATTCTAACAGTTTTTGCTGAAGATGAGAACAAGGCCGCCCCTCACATATTAGCCGAGCACAGGGGTACTTGGTCTACGAAATACAAAGGGGATTTGAAACAGAGACCTTGCAGGCAGACTGAAGTTCATTTCTGAGTCATCCTCACACTCTTGCTGCCAATGGTGCTCAGTATTCTCCTTTTACAGAATAGTGAAGTGGTTGAGAACATGCACTTTGAATCCCACTTCACTATTTAGTGGTGTGTGTCCACGGGTAAGCTTCTCCATTGCTTTAAACTTCTGTGGCTTCTCTTTAGAAGAAATAATGTCAAATGCACAGCGTTGTGGTGACAAATAAGTGATAGTAAGTAAAGTAAAGCACTTGGAAGCCTGGCCTATTGCTCTGGATAATATGGGGCTAATACAATCAATATTGGGATGTAGACGAGGAGATAACATCTCATAAATCTGTTATTTGAATTTAAGTAATATATCCAAGACCCAAAGCAATTGAAGGCACAGATCCTGGTCTGTTCCTTCAAAACTCTAGTAATGTAAATGTAGTATTGTTTCGAGGAGCACAAACTTCCCTTACTGAGAACTGTCCAGGTAGATCATTTCAAAATTATAATAAAGGTGATCACAGAGTTAGCATTTGATAAGTACCTATTAAGGGCAGATCTCTGGGCTTCCCAGGTGGCTCAGTAGTAAAAGAATCTGCCTGCAGTGCAGGAGACGTGAGTTCGATCTCTGGGTTGGGAGGATCCCCTGGAGAAGGAACTGGCAACCCACTCCAGTATTCTTGCCTGGGAAATCCAATGGACAGAGGAGCCTGGTGGGCTACAGTCCATGGGGTTGCAAAGAGTTGGACACAACTTAGAGACAAACAACAACAAGGGCAGATGCTGTTGCAAGTATTTTCTATGCTAACTCTCACTGTATAAGCTCACTGACTATTTGAGGTATGTGTATTTCCATCTTACAGATGAGGAAACTGAGGCACTGGTATAGAACCTTGGCAGAAGTCCAAAATTATGTTGACAAGATCACTTCCATCCAGTCTCGGGGAGTGACCTGGCAGTTCTGGCAGTGTTCCAGCACACACGAGAGTGTGGTTCTACACTCAGGTCCCCCAGCTAAGCTTCCTGAAGAACCAGGTGCCAGCTGGAGCTAGGGGGCTCACGGGCTGTGATTGGCTGCTATCACTTGTGGTTAGCCCTGTGTGCTGGGGGGAGGCTGGGAAAGGCAGTGGAGACTGATAAATAATGCAGCAGCCTGCCTGAAAGACAGGAGAGCATCCTCTGCCTTCTCTTTGGTATCAAGTGATATCAACGAATTGCAGTCTTCCCAACACTTTGCCCAGGCAGCCTGCTGAGCAAGGTAACACTCATGCCTTTCATGCCTTGAGTCACAATATTTATTATATTTTTATGTTGCTAACTAGAACTACTTGGGCTTTTTCCCTTGTGGGGAATGAGAGGAGGGATCGAGGGAAGCTGACGTATGTTTGGCTTTTCTCTCTAATGTGCTTAAAATAGGAAAGGAACAAGAGACCAAGTTGAGGAAGACACTGTAGATTCATAGAGAAGATGCAAAATATCCGAATTCCTGTAAATGAGGGCTGTGGGCAGGGGAAGGGCTTAGGGAATATGTGTCATTTATTTATTTGGCTGCAGTGTGCGGCTTGTGGGGATCTTAGTTCCCTGACCCAGGGATCAAACATGTGCCCCCAGCAGTGGAAGCTCAGAGTCCTATCCAGCTGCCAGGAATTTCCCAAGTAGTGCTTATTGAAAGGATTTGCAAGGCGAATCAGCAGAAGGAAAGGAGTGAGACTCTTGGAAAAAGGACTGTGCTGATCCAAGCAAGAAAAATAATCAGGAGCAAACAAGTTTCAGGGTTGGAGGAGATATGCACTTGCCCAGGTATTTGCCAAGAACTGCCAGGAATTTCCTGAGCTGCATCAGATTAAGTAGGAGACCAGTATTTCCCAAAGCATGACCTGCGGGCCCCTAGAAGCAGTGCCACTGAAATGCTTGTTAAAAAATAGAATTTCTGGACTCTGTTGCAGATGCAGAACCAGACTGTCTGGGACCTGATGATCTGCATCATTGTCTTAAAACACGCAAACTCCCTAGTGATGCTGGCACATAGCAATTTTGAGAACTGCCACTGTAGAGACCCTACACAGAGGTTACATTCGTGAACAGGATTCCTGAACAGGGGCTGTGACAGTGCGCTTCTCTTTCTGAAGCAGTTCAAGCAAGAAGTTGCCTGGAGGAGGAGCAAGAATCTTCAGGTCATTTTGTAGATGCCTTGAGACATAAAAAGGCTTTTGATGGTGTCAGGCTTTTGATGTTGGTGTTTGGCAAAAAGTAGACAATAGTTATATTTGTGGAGTGAATGAATAAATGAACGAATGAGTGCAGCGGGTGTGACAACAAGGGGTCACGCCTGGGCACACAGAGGTCACTCAAGCATTGTGTGGGGACCGAAGACGTTAAGAGGAGAGACTGTGGACCAAGTACTAGCATGTATGTGTGTGCAGAGTAGGGGGCTGGGCTGGGAGTGGGGCCGGTGCTGCAGCTCTGCTACCCAAACTAACTGATGATGCACTCATATGAACGACAGTTTCTGCCCCAGCCAAGTCACCTTAGACTGGCTGCCGAAGGGAATCCACACCCTGTAGGAAAGAAGGACCTCTCCAGCTGTGATGGAAGGTGATAGCAGTGCTGAGAGGGCAGAGCACGATGGGAACAGGGCTCAGCCAGCGACAGCCACCCTGCCTTACAGAGTCTGACGCTGGTCCACCACTGAGACTCTTTGTTAGAAGAGAGGAGATCAAGAGTTTGCAAGATTCCTGGGTGTCCCAAAAAAAAAAAAAAAAAAAGGCCACAAGATGACTCTTTCATGGTTCTAACTTCATGCTGTCTGCAAGTCCATATTTCAGTCCCCATGCAACTTGTTTGGGATTCCTAGGTGGCTCGGTGCTAAAGAATCCACCTGTCAACTCAGGAGATATGGGTTCGATTCTTGGGTTGGGAAGATCCCTTGGAGAAGGAAATGGCAACCCACTCCAGTATTCTTGCCTGAGAAATCCCATGGACAGAGGAGCCTGGAGGGCAACAGTACATGGGGTTGCAAAGAGTTGGACACAACTGAGCGACTGAGAACGTATGCACGTTTACCAGAAAAGAAAAGCTAAGAATGGTGGTCAGACTTGACACTTGGCCAAACTTTCCTGGGAAGAAATTCAGGAAGAAGTATGGGAAAATGAAGAAGGAGAAGAGGGTGTCAGAGGATGAGGTGGCTGGATGGCATCATCAATGCAATGAACATGAACTTGGGCAAACTCTGGGAGATGGTGAGGAACAGGGAGGCCTGGCGTGCTGCAGTCCATGGGGTCACAAAAAGTCAGACACGACTGGGCAACTGAACAACAACAATGGGGAAATGACTATAGGTACATAGAAATCTAGCCTCAAAAATGTTTTTTTCCCTAAAGTGAATATATCACAAAAATTTTAAAAATAATACATATTTGTTGTGAAAATTCTAATGATATAAAAATGACTTAAATAGAAAATTAGAGATCTTACCATTATCAATTCTATTTTCTTAAGAGTTGACATTGCATACCCTTCCAGATTGTCTGTATTTTCAGATATATATAAATATGAACAAATATGCAAGAATGAGGTCTTCCTATACTTGCTATTGTTGTTCTTGCCTCTGCTTTGTCATGTGGGCATCATTTTATATCTTGATGTATACAGAAATTGCATATATGTATCAATGCATATAGAAAATTTTAATTTCTGTGCTGTTTTCCATTGTGTCCCTGGTTCCATAGTTTGTTTAATAATGCTAGGAAATGGCAGCCCACTCCAGTGTTCTTGCCTCGAGAATCCCAGGGATGGTGGAGCCTGATGGGCTGCTGTCTCTGGGGTCACACAGAGTCGGACACGACTGAAGCAACTTAGCAGCAGCAGCAGCAGCAGGTGATTATTTATGCGGTTTTCTATTTTGCAAAGTAAGAAAACTCTCTCCATATAAAATATCACTATGGGAGTAACCTGTGGGAATGTTTTTATAGAACTTTCTAAAATCAGATTTATTTCACCAAAGATAATATATATTTAAATTTTTAAAAGACATTGCTGCATTTTCCACTAGAAATATTATACCAATTTACACCAAGAATGTATGAAGATACCTTCAATCCCCATACCTTCATTAATGCTGATGAGCATCAATCTCATGTTTTTAATCTTTGCTAATCAAATAGATAAATGATATCTGATTAGAACTAGTTATTAAAAGTTCTATCTTCTAAAAATAATAGATGCTTATTTCAGAGGCGGTTAAAATCCTCCCTAAGGATAAAAAATATAAAACATCTATAGCTTTCACCTGCCTGCATGCTAAGTTGCTTTAGCTGTGGCCAACTCTTTGTGACCGTATGGACTGTAGCCCTCCAGGCTCCTCTGTCCATGGGATTCTCCCAGCAAGAATACTGGAGTGGGTTGCCAAACCCACCTCTAGGGCATCTTCCCAACCTAAGGATCAAAATTGCATGTCTTCTGTCTCCAGGATTGGTAGGTGGGTTCTTTACCACTAGTGCCACCTGGGGAGGAAGCCTTGTAGGTGTCACTGCTGCTGCTGCTAAGTCACTTCAGCCGAGTCCGACTCTGTGTGACCCCATAGACAGCAGCCCACCAGGCTCCCCCATCCCGGGATTCTCCAGGCAAGAACACCGGAGTGGGTTGCCATTTCCTTCTCCAATGCATGAAAGTGAAAAGTGAAAGTGAAGTCACTCAGTCATGCCCGACTCTTGGCGACCCCATGGACTGCAGCCTACCAGGCTCCTCCATCCATGGGATTTTCCAGGCAAGAGTACATAGGTGTCACACATCACCACTATTAGCTTCTTGGTGTATGTTTACCTAAAAAAGAGAAGAATAACACATTTTCCCTACTCCATTCTTGCTTCTGGTTTGGATAAACTTGTAGCAGCTAAATAGAAAAACAATCTAATAAGTAAATTTGATTTGGATGTCAGTGGCTAATAATAGCTTGGTGACGGTACTCTTTCTGGGAGTACTTTCACACATGTATTTCCACTGGTTTTGATAGACTACTTTAGAGTAGTGGGAGTCAAGGGGCGGTGTGGGTGACTGTGAAAGTTCAGTATTTAACTTGCTCAACTAGAGACGGTCATGCATTTTTAAAAAGAAGAATTCAAAGCATTATCTTGGAATTCCAGAGAACTAGTGTACTAGAAAAAGACAGGGAAGGGGAAGGCTAAAGAAATGAAAAAGACACTTGGGAGTACGTTCAAACCAAGGCGACAGAAGGGCCATAGGAAGGCCCTTGACCCTGACCCAGGACAGAATTCAGGAACACAATTGAACCGTATGCAACTTTGAGGTGTTGGTTGGGCTGCAGCTGAAATACTTCTGAGGTTAAGGAGATCTTTGAAATGGTTTGGAACTGTTTGGTTCTCACACAGTCCTGCATACAGAGCAAGGTAACAGGATTTCCTTTTCAACCAAGACTTGGAAGTTGGCTATTAGTTTTTACAAAAAACATGAACCTCCAAAGCGTAATGCATGCAAGATGGAGCAGACTTCAGCGGTTTAAAAGGACAGCCTG